>RHLP01000141.1:0-73472 GCA_003719405.1 Aspergillus incahuasiensis | reverse complement strand
TGCACGTGCAGGTCGGACATGGCTAGAGTGGAACTCTGAAGGTCTGAAGAACAAAGGCCAGGAAGTATCGGTGGTGTTGGGGAGAGTGGCAGTGGATTGACGAGGCTGAAGAATACTAAGAGCAAGTTCAATTGGCCAATCAGAGGGCACGAACTACAGATTGTTCTGGCACAACAATACCAACTTGGCAGCCAAAGACACTTTCCAGAAGAATAAAGGAAAACACAAGAAACGCCCCCGCGGATCTTAAATGACAAAGAGATTGGCAACCCTGCACGGCCCCGTCCCCACCCAACTAGCCAGTCTAGGTATACAGCGGTTCTGTCAGATCGTTCAGCGTCAAGCCTGACTCCGCCACGTCCTCCTCGCACAGGAACATTAGCGGCATCTCCACCAGCGTGCCCTTCACCTGGCTGAGCAGCTCTTTGACGCGGTTTACGCCCTCTGGGCCCGGGAACTTCTCAGACACTACGTGGCCGTACTTGTACGCTGCGGGAGGGCCGTCCATCTTCTCGCCAAAGGCCTGCTTGTCTGCGTTCTTGAAGTAGTAGCCGTAGAACTCCTTGTACGTGCCCCAGTTGCGGATCGTGTCGTCAGGGACAGAGTGGAACACTTCACGGAACACTTCGGTGTTCTTGTGGGCGCGCGTGTTCCACATGCTCAACAGCGTGTCCGCCAAGGGGTCCGCCACAATTTGGCTTTCAGGGGCGTCGAAGTCAAAGTTGTGCTGGTCATGGACATGCTCGTAGTTCTGCGGGGGAAGCAGGCCCAGATGCTTACGGAATAGGTGGCGGCGCAGCGAGGAGGCGAATCGAGAGGCTGTCCACTGTTGACCGTTCATCCTAGACGGGACAGGAGTCCTGTCTTCGATGATAACGGCAATCTCGGAGTCGTGGTCACCCAGCTGAGAGCGGTCGTTGATATTGGCGGACCCGCAGATCACGATTCGGTCGTCGGCGATCATGACCTACTTTTGTTAGAGGCAGTGAGAAAGCGGGGGCTATTGGACTTACCTTGGAGTGGACATAGAGTTCCTCCGTAACGAATGCGTTGACCTCCGCCTCGCTTGGGCCGTCCCAGGGAATAGTTCGCAGGTCTGGCCCGTTGAGCATGTAGCACGAGCTAACCGTGTCCCACTGCCCAGCCCCGGATTTGGAAGCCACAGGAGCAGAGGGATAGGATTGGTAGGCAGCGGAGGTGTCAAAGGCCGGTCGATGCTCAGGCCCAAATCCACCGGTTTGTGGCGCGGTTTTCGGGACCGTGTACCTGAGGCGGTCGTAGTTGCGCAGGTTGTAGAAACGGATATACTCCATGGGGTTAAACCCCTCCTTTGCAATCAACTCCATAATACTGTTTCCTCCGCGGTTGATCGAGTTGTACTGGAACTCCATGATCGCACGAGTTCCAAGGGCAGCTTCGTCGCCCAGGTCGCCGGCAAAGCACGGAACGCTTGGAATGACAACGACGATTTTGTACTTCTGGCCTGCACGCGCAGCACGGAGGATACGCTCAACAATGGCAGCACCAATTTTGTTTCCCACTGGCTTCTGCTTGTCACCCGTTGCTGTGATGAAGAACTGATTCTCGATGTAGACAAAGTGCTCGCTATGACGGATAATCTCACAGTACGCATCCGCAATTGAATGCTCAGTGGGAGTGCCGTTGCTCCACTTTCCGCAACTACGAACGATCTGGCAAGACATGTTGCCGCGCTGCTGAGGCCTTCCCAGAGCACCGCTGGTGAATCGGTCTTGGTATTGATGAATCTGACCAGCCAGCTCACCCCGGAGGTTGTTGAAATTGTCTTGGAAGCGACGAGGCACAAAGCTCGAGCTGGATCCGGACCCTGGCTTCCTACCAGATCCCCTATCTTGGTCGCCCCTGTCCTCGCTGTAGTAATCGGAGAAGCCGCGAGTGTTGGAGTGCTGGTTTTCTTGCCCTGACTGAGCAGGAGGAGGCGGGAAGTACGGCGATTGAGCCTGGCTAGCCTGGCCAGGACTCTGGTTTGGAGGGGGTCCGGGGGGAGGAGGCGGGAAAGATTGACCAGAATACGGCGATTGGGCAGTCTGCGGAGTTCCATACTGTGACTGCTGGTTGTGCTGAGCCTGGCTAGGCTGGTATGACGACTGCGACTGCTGTTGGTTCCAGTTCGGCTGCGGGCTCGATGGAGGCAGCTCATTAGCACCCGGAGCCGGCGAGTACGACTGGCCAGGATGGTAAGGCTGGTACCCTGTCTGTTGCTGCAAGTTCGGTTGAGGTGACTGGGCTGTAGGCTGGTGAGTGCCGGTATACGCCTGTTGTTGAGACCAGTTGGACTGGGCTGACTGATCCGCGGGTTGAGGAGTGCCGGTATACGCCTGCTGCTGGTTCCAACTCGGTTGCGACTGCGCTGTTGGCTGGGGAGTGCCAGTGTGCGGCTGCTGTGTCTGCTGCGACCAGCTGGGTTCGGCAGAGTGGCCTGCAGGTTGAGGAGTGGCGGTGTGTGGCTGCTGCTGGTTCCAGCTGGGCTGAGGCGACTGAGCAGTAGGCTGTGGAGTAGCCGCATACTGCTGCTGGTCAGGTTGATACTGACTGGGCTGATACTGGGATTGCTGGGTATTGCCCGGCTGAGGCGATGCAGGATATTGCTGACCGGGCTGCTGTTGACCAGGCTGGTAATGAGCTTGAGCTTGAGTTTGCTGGTGAGAGCCCTGCTGTCCCTGCGGCTGACCCTGAGAGTGAGAATGATGGCCACTCGACGATCCCGGGTGCCCATACAGCGCGAGTCTCGAGAACCGCGAGTCGTTACGGGACTGGTACTTGATATCGTAGAGGAAGTTCCAGCGCTCGACAAACATGCGGCGGAGATCCTCGACGGCCGGCCCATGGAAGCTCACTGCGACGTCGGACCAGCCCATGCGCGAAGTCTGCGTGCGGTCAAGCTTGTTTTGGTCCGGGTGAGCAACGTCCGTGAAGTCGAGGACTCGCGCGTTGTTGTAGTCCTGGCCGGTGAAAACAGTGTCCGCCGGGTTATCGTGGATGTCGGCGAGCGCGTGCTGGTTGGTATCCCAGCGGCCGTAGCACATGTCGAGTCCGCCCATGAATGCAACTGCACCGTCGATAACGCAAAGCTTTTCGTGGTGAGCCCAGTAGAGGATGGTGCCTTCGTGGATACCGTAGATACCCTTCATTGCATCAACGGACATCTTTCCTAGCTTTAGGGCATCCAGCGAGAGATTTTGGAGGGATGAAGAGATCGAAGCTGCCAGACCTTGGCCGTCTGGGAGATGGTCGGGGTGGCGGAATACGGCAATGTTGGGGTGGAGGGCTTCGAGGTGGTGTTTTGTGTGGGCAGAAGAAACTGTATACTATCAGCATGATTTCGTTGCTAGTGCCTGGGTTGACGTACGAGTCAACGCTTGGGTAACCTCTTTGTATACGATGATGTTGACCTTCACTCCGCGTTGCGCTGCAGCCTGTAGCAATCGATCGAGGCGGTACTGCTCGTTCTTCGCTGGTGGCCGTCTCAGGTACAGTTCAGGCGATAGCCACCCTAGTACACACCATTAGCCCACGCCAAAACATCGTCGCAAGCACTTACAGTCCAGGATCCAGACAGACTCCCTCGCATTCTCCAGTGCCTTCGAGACAGCATAGAAATATGAGCATCCATCGACATACCACTGGACGTCATTGCCATCGCGCTCGGGTGAGAAACTGCCGAACCTATGTTGCGACTGCGACTGCGACTGCGGCTTTCCATACTGCGCATATCCTTGCGGGTCGATAGCTGTTCCTAAGCGCTGAGCGACTTCGCCGCCAAGGTCCGCAACAACACCTTGGAGTTTCCCGAATAAACCGCCGGACGGTTTATCGTGCTTGGATGGCTTGCCCGAGCTACTCTGGTTCGGGCCCGTCTGCTCTAGACCGGGGCTGTAAGACGGATAGTTCTGCCCGCCCTGCAAAGATGATCAGCCACTGTATATGCACCGGGATTCGCGCAACTCACGCCATATCCGCTTGGATTATAGCTCTGCGAGGACGGCTGGTTTTGGCTCCCGGGTGCTGGTGATTGACCCCCCTGAGAGCTTTGATGTGTCTTGTATTTGCTCTTCAGCATGTTGAACGTGTCTCCCACTAGACTTCGCGAGCTCTCCTCGCCAGCCCGCTCAGAGTCCTGGCCATGATACTGGCCGTAAGCCATATGGTCTTGGTTATAGGACATGGTGTGGTCCCGCGGTCGATGGGTAGGATTGCGCAAAGCCAAAAAATAACAAAAAGGAGCAAAATATGTCAGACAAGAGGGATTGGCGCTTCTTATGGGTCGCGATAAAAATACAGCGACGTCAAAAAAGGCAGAAGCAGATCGGCGAGGGGATGAGGGGGAGAAGGTCGGTCAGCTCCCTCTCGTGGCTCCTCTCGTGGCCTTATTCGACGCCAGCTGGAGCTGCCCCGCCATCCGTCTTAGCAGCGCCTGGAATCGGATCCATCCTGGCCAAATGCCACCAATATCTGGCTGGGCTGCTGAAACTTGGAGGCCTCAGCCAATGCGACGATTGCGCGGGCGTTTTCGGATACAGAAGCCCCATGTTTTCCAGCGCCTTGCGAACGGCCATCACAACGTCGCGGGGTGTATCCGATGGTATTCCGTACGTGGCAGCCTAATGTCCAGCAACCAAGCCACACTCAGTGAAACGCTAGTCAACCGTCTTGACTCTGTTCGGCAAGTGTCGTGGGGATGCGCATCGTGGTGGGGTAATTGTGGCTGAGCAACGCCGGCGCGTCATGCTGGGCCGGGACTCGCTTTTGCTGCCTCAATAATAATGCGGCTGAGTTATGCGTCGTGGTGTGCATTATTGATGCGAGTTTCCACTGTTCGATCACCCGAGCATCCTCCGGCCGTATAATGGCCATGCATCGCGGCGAACAAGCAACTATAGTATATCGCTCCGTGCTGAGAAACCCAGTCCTTATCTAGTTGAAGCAATACGGTCGTAAAGCGCGTGGTCCGAACTGGGGCTTTTGTCAAACAGATGGCCATGGTTCTCGGTAGACGTTGCTTGCTGAGGTAGAGAGAGTACGCGTCGTAAAAGGATTGCCAGCGCAAATCGAAGAAGCCACTGGTGATATTTATCCAAATGACACAAACCCATCGGATCCATGATCAAGATGAACTCATTATTGGCGGAACAAGTCCTCCGCAATAGCAGACTGAGTCATAGCTAGGGTAGGCCGCTGAGATCACACTCATCGCTACCCCAAACATTGTCGGGCTCGGAGTTAAAGCTCGGTCCTCCGAATCCTCGGGCTCGGACTCGGCCTCGGCCATTCGCAGGATATATTGCTTACCCTCCATCCCAGTTCTCTTCCTCTTCCCATGCTTTCTTACACTACCACTCACCAAAGAATCAAGAAAAACACTCAAGATGCATTCCTCCTCCTGCCGCGTCCCAAACCAGCCCTTCAGCCCCTCCTTCACAGGCCCCGGCCGCCGCTACGGCTATCGTCAGAACTTCGGATACAACTACATGCGCGGCGTCGGGTTCGGGTCTCGCCGTGCGGGAATGGGCGGGCTTCTTAAAGTAGCCCTCGTTGGAACCGGGGCGTACTTTGTTTGCAAGAAGATCTACCAGTGAGTTCCCTGTGTACTGGTCTTTGTTGGTGATGGGGTCTCGCTGACTTGTCCTGCTGCTATAGCGCTGGTGCTCAGAGCAACAACCCTGGGAATGGCCAGTCCTCGCAATAAGGCAAAACCTCCTGTCTTCCTGTCGGATTCCCCCGCAAAATGGAGGGAGATATATGTGAACAGATGGGGAATGTATAATATGACGTCTTTCAGTCTAGTCCTTGTTTCGTTGGTTTGAGTCCAAGAGGTCTCGTTCCATGCTCTCTCTCTCTTTCCTTTGTACAATATAGAATCAATACCCTACTTGAATAAAATGTTATCGTTGCCGTCTGTGCATGCATATCTATATACTGGAGGTACTAGATATGTTACCTAGATACATACGATGTTGTAATCCGAACGACAGGTCCATTATTATTGGAGCTTTTATTCAGTATCTGATAGAAAATGAGGGCTTCGCCTTGGAAAGAACTCCTAAAATATAATCATGTCTTGATATCGATCATCTCAATCTTATCCGCATCGGCGAACGAGTGCAGGGTATACCGCTTCAGAACCTTCGTCACCGTCAACTTGAACAAGGTATCGGCCAAATGCTTCCCCAGGCACCGTCCACTAGCCGCCCCAACACCAAAGCGCATGAATCCATAGCGACGTTTAGCGGCCGATACGTCCCGAAACCGCTCCGGGCGAAATCGATCCCCGTCCTTTCCCCAGGTTTTCGGGTCTGAATTTAGGCGTTTGGCGTCTATCACGACAGGGCATCGTGCAGGAACACGATAGCCACCAATCTCTTTGGACACCGCCGTACATTCGGGGAGGGAGAAAGCTATTTGACGATACAATTAGCTATCGGCATAAGATGATCTATTGACGGTGCGGAGGGACGGAGCCACTAACCAAAGGCCGGCGACAGCCTCATGCTTTCCATAATGGAGAAGCTCAGAAGCGTATCTGCTTGCGAGAGGTACTTCCACGTATCAGGGTGGGACACGGATTCTGCGCCGAAGATGTCGCTGCGCGCTTGCTCCTGTTCCTGAATTTCTGATCGAAGCTTATGTTGGAAAGCTGAGTCTGCAGCTAGATGGCCGAACAGCGTGGTGAGCACCGCAGAGCTGACATCGACGTTGGCGAAAAGTATTTCGTCGAGGGTGTGCAAGAACTGGACGAAGGTCAAACATACTTCTGACCAAGGGGCATCGTGAAACTATTCCTACCTCGTCTATTCTCAATTCGCCCTTCTCAACACCGCAAAATATCCTCGCTGCCGGACACACCTGGGATGCCTACACTGAATGTGAGTCGCCCGGTCTCCGTTTCCAAATCCGAGGAACAGGCTCACTCACCTCGCGAGCCGACTGAATGATACTAATATTAAAGTCCTTCCATCTGGAACGGAATACTTTCATCCGTTGCGCAGCATTACCGTCAACCCAGGAGCCTAGTTTGGTTACCAGGCGTTTGTTGGCGATAACATCATGCAGAATGGCTTCATGGAGGGTATTTAGCTCCAACAAGGCGTCGAAGAGCTAGCCCTAAGTTAGCTCAGAGTTCAGATGATATGAAGTCCTGTCCAACGTTGGAAAACAGGTTGTTAGGTACCTTATCGCCAAAGACCTCGCCATAAATAAACTCCGCCACCAGCCTAAAGGGCAAAAACCGACATTGCTTCTTGATCTCCACGGTAAACCCATTTTCCGTTTGTGTTCCTTGGTGTGGTAACTTAGCAAGCCAGCTGTCGATGCCCGCACTGAGCTGAGGAATCGCCTGCCGAGCGGATGGAAACGAGAACTCGGGGTCGAAGTATTGGCGCATCACTGACCACCTCTCGCCTGCTACTGCGCCGACTGCGTTGCCTAGGATGCTGGTGTTCTTGTCTTTAGTCCTCTATGAATCTGTGCGGTTGCAAAGAGGTGGCCTACCCACTGAAGTATTGTCCCATATTCAAGTTCGGGGGCTTCGGATGGTCTGCGAGGTCATTCGTCAGTACTCCGTCAAGAAGGGGGTTAGGGCGCGCGCACGCTTAGTATCACCCTTGTAGAAGTCATAGATATGCTCTGGCTTGGTTACAACAAGCTCCCTTGCGCGTCCATTGCGGATGACGAACGGTTCGTCGCCGGCCAGAGCCTTGCCCTGTTCTGAGAGCTGTTGGCTATTGGATTAATGGTAAGCAATTGCACTGTGGAGGCTTTGAGCGCGGAATATCTACCTGAAAGCGAACTTCGCCACCCTGGCATCTCCAGGAAGCTCGCATATTCTTTTGTGGTGTTGGTTTGTGAATCTCCTAGCGATGTGTCTCGAGCGGACTTTAAGAACAAGTGCAACGAAGAACAGCACGGCAAACACCTTGAGCAAGGGAGACGCTCTCTGGGAGTCGTGGCTATTGAGGAACCCCATTGCAAAGTAAAGAAGGCAGGTGTTGGTCTTGGCGACGAGGGAGGAGATGACTGGGGACGCGCAATTATACTCAACCCATCCAGCTCCGACACTGCCCCCATGTTACACCTGATCTGTCAATAAACCGAGTGGACAACCGTTATCCCGTCTCGAGTCTTGCATCTACACCGAAGCAGGAAATGGATTCCCCGAAGCCAGCCGTTGTGGCGAGGGGCCAATTCCCCGAGTTTTCCGAGTCGATCAGCAAAGAGCAGGGATACTAAGACAAGGTACCTGAGTCAAGACCTCAAAGAGCCTTGTTCAAAGAGCCTTGTTTAATTGTGCATTGCCTACTCATTCTCTCGTATCGAGCTAGTTTTTCCAAGTCACTCAGTTCAAACAAGAGCCGCCATGATCCCGCCCAAGCAACAGACGGCGCTGAAAATCACCTCGGACGGGCATATCGCCGCAGTCTCTACATCCCTGCCAACTCTCACAAACAATGAAGTTCTAGTGCGCGTCAAGAGCATCGCGCTGAACCCTTTCGATGCCAAATCCGCCGAAATGTCCCCTACAGCCGGCGCAACCATCGGATGTGATTTCGCGGGCGATATTGTTGAGATCGGCTCGCATACCCACAACTTTAACTTAAACGTCGGTGATAGAGTCTGTGGATGTGTTTTTGGCAATAATCCCAACAGGTTGGAAAATGGCGCGTTTGCGGAGTACGTTGCTGTCCCGGCCGACCTGCTTTTCAGGGTTCCTGCCGACATGCCCTACAACGAGGCTGCTACGCTGGGTGTAGGGCTGGCAACAGTGGGCATGTCTCTGTATCATTGCCTAAGACTACCAATGGATCCCGGATCCAATCGCAAGTCAAAGTACGTTCTCGTTTATGGGGGTTCGACGGCGACTGGGACTCTTGCTATCCAGGTTCTTTCTCGGTATGTACTACCTTGCCTGTGCGTTCGGCTCATGCATTTCAAGACTAATAGCACCTTCATCTCAGCTTCGGCTATACACCCATAACAACCTGCTCCCCGCATAATTTTGCGCTCGTCAAATCCCTCGGCGCAGGCTCCGCATTCGACTACCACTCGCCAACATGCGGTCCCCAGATCCGCGATTACTCACAAGGGCAGCTGGCATACGCCCTCGACTGCGTTACTGACACCCGCTCAATGGCAGTATGCTACGAAGCCATCGGGACTTTGGGGGGCAAATACCTCAGCCTCGACCCGTTCCCCATCCGCGGCCATACGCGGCGGAGCGTGCAGCCGAACTGGGTGCTTAGTTTGACAATGTACAACCAGCCGATTCCGTGGAAGAGGCCGTTTAAGAGGGACGCGTGTCCGCAGGACCGCGAGTTTGCGGCGAGGTGGTTTCGGATTGCTCAGGAGATTCTGGATCAGGGTGGCATTAAGCCGCATAGGTCAGAGGTAAAGCATGGAGGTTGGAATTGTGTGTCTGACGGACTTGCGCTGTTGCAGAAAGGGGAGGTTTCTGGGAAGAAGCTTGTATATGAGGTTTCCAGCCATTAGGCAGAAGTGCTATGCTATGTTATTTTATGCTATTGTGCTAGTTGAATTTACTTTGAGTCTATTTGAAACCCAGGGTGTCTGTAGGAGCAGTCAGCTATTCCAAGTGTTTCATATGGTAAAACAAAATGGAGAAGAGAATCCAGGGATGAGACATGTAGTTGTTGACTGCTGTATGGATGGAACTCATCACACTTACCGGTACAGAGGTCTCTATGACGCACAAAAGGTCCACGGTTAAGTCGGCCGCGATTAGCTTTGACAACCAATCATATTTCCCGAGCAATGAAGATCTCACATACCAAAATCCCGAAGGTCAATGCCGTGCGCCTGGATGTCCCCTAGGCCTCGGAGAATACAGAGACCCGCACCGAGATTGCGGAGGTCATCTTGCAGCCAGTAGACCGACTGAATACTGGCAATAAGATGATCGGAACCATTTAAGTCTGACCCTCATAGCGTCACGTCTTGGTCGCTATCACTCGAGCCTCAAGATCACTTTGCCACTCAAGACCTGTCACAGACATGCCTCACGAAAGCCTACCCCCGGACACCGTCTTAATAATCGGCGGAGGACCTGTTGGTCTCATTACCGCCGTCACGCTAGCAAAATATGGCATACCGAGCGTGATCCTCGAGCGAAACTTGGCCACGACAAAGTGGCCGAAGATGGATCTCACGAATTCCCGGTCGATGGAGATATACCAAAGTCTAGGGATCGCGGAGGATCTCCGCAAGGTCGCTGTGCCGTCACATTATCCGTTTACTTGTCTCTTCTCGAGCGGGCTCCATGCTGAGAAAGCTATCACTGCATGGGATTTGCCGAGCCCTGACGAGTTCCAGAGGAAGATTAGGGAGAAAAATGATGGTAGCATGCCCTCGGAGCCATGGCTGCGAGTTTCGCAAGAGATCTTTGAGGCCTGGCTTAAGGATCTGGGAATGGAGAATCCGCTGATTGACTTCCGCGCTGGGTGGAAGGTGACTGGTGCTGTTGAACTTGGGGAAGGGGCAGAAGTGGCGGCTGTTCATCCGGACACAGGTGAAGCATGGAGAATTAGCGCGGATTTTGTTGTTGGTTGTGATGGTGCTCACAGTGCCATTCGCAAGAGTCTGGACATTCCCTTGGATGGGGGTCCAATGTAAGCACTCCTGGTACCCCACGACGACAAAGAGAGGGAGGAGATAAAAAAGCTGACTAGGTTCTAGCCATGGATACGCTGTCCTTATACACTTCAAGTCCAAGGATCTCTCGCGCATCCAAAAGCAAGGTCAATTCTGGCACTTGTTCTTCCCAAATGCTGTTAGTGATGGCGGATCCATCAAGGGTGCTGTCATCGCACAAGATGAGGTCGATACCTGGACTGTCCATCGGTTCATGAAACAGGACGAGGACGAGTCACGGCTCTCCTCGGAGGACATTGTTTATGATCTCTTGGGCGGAATGAGCGGCAAACCGTTCCCGATTGATATCGACGAGGTGCTTGTCCGCTCGACTTGGACGCCCAACGTTGCACTTGCGCGGTCCTACGCAGGGCCTAAACATCGCATCTTCATCGCGGGAGATGCTTGCCATCAGACAGTGCCAACGGGTGGGTACGGAATGAACACCGGTATCGCCGATGGTTATGACATTGGCTGGAAGCTGGCGGCCGTGCTTCAGGGATGGGTCGGACCTACGGCACTCTCCTCATATGAGCAAGAGCGCCGGCCTGTGGGTGAACTAGCTCTGCAGTGGTCAAAAGTGCACATGGGCAACCTCATGAAGATGTCAGCCACACTAGGTCTCGAAGCCGATTTGATCGAGTCGACGAGTGAAGAAGGGCGTGCAATGCGAGAAGCCATGCATTCCTACCTTCAAACCTATGATGGCCATAACCAGAGCATTGGGGTGGAGATGGGCTACCGCTATTCATCCGGTCTGTGTGTTCCTGGTATTCTAGACGCAGCCATTCCGCCGCTAGAGTTCCATCCCAGGAAGTATATACCAACAACCATTCCAGGCTATCGAGCCCCTCATGTCTATCTTGCTGACGGAACGCCTGTGTATCGCCTCTTTGGCAGCGGTTTCACTCTCGTTGCGTATCCCGAGGCGGATGAACTGTCCGCATCGATCGATCGAGTGAGACAAACCGCTCACGAGAGAGCCTTGCCTCTTAAGATCGTTGAGCTCCCAGGAGAAGTCCGTGCTCACGAGACTTGGGGAGCGTCTCTTGTCCTTGTTCGGCCTGACGGATTTGTTTCGTGGCGAGGTGATACTGTCGACGGCCAAAGTATAGCTGACCGGATTCTGTCCAAGGCTAGTGGTTTTGAAACGGACACACAGAGTGTTTATGATCAGGTAGGAGAGCACATAGCGCAAGCGGTCTTTTAGTCAATAAGGCTGGTATTGTATGGTTAAGAGAAATAACATGCGTTATGATACATATATGTAACCAATACTCGCCTTTCCGATATGAATGAGACCGTAGACAGATGACTGTACATAGTACCAGTGTAAAACAGCGGCTGAGAGGTCAGGAGATGATATGCCGTAGAGTATCACTGGTAGAACGAACTACCTTGTTGTAGAGGTAAGAAGTTGGTATAATAAGGTGCTCTTCCGAGAAAGAAAGCCTCAGGCCCCAAGGCCCCCACAAATTGTCGGGAGTGATTCAACCAACAAATCATTCAACCTACAACAACCGGCAGCTTACAATAATGTTCTATACGCGTCAGACTTTTCAATTAGACTATGCGATTTGGAAAGTTGATGAAATAAAAGCAAGAAGTTGTCAAAGAGTAAATCTTCTGTCTATCTTCACAAATTTCTCTCTTCCTCACTCCTTGAACAACGCGATCTGCACACCGGTCTTGTTTGAAGGCCCCACGCGCATCACCCCGACATAAGGATTTGGATCTTTCGCTTCAATCCGCTTATACACGCGCATCAGGCGAGCTAGGAAATAGCTGGCCTCTGCTGTCACAAGCATCTGAGCTGGACACCGACGCGGCCCTCCACCAAATGGTACGAAGTTCCAGTACGGCCGCATGTTCTCCCAGCGTTCCGGCCTAAATTCCTCTGCATCGGGGCCCCAGATATCAGGGTCTCGATGTATGACGTTTTTGTTGACCTGAACGACATCCCCTTCGCGTACAAAGATTGGTTGCTTGCCGTCTGGGCCTCCACCCACGGGTAACGTCGTGTCTCTGATACATTTCCGAACCTGCGTGACGCCGTTGGGGAAAAGTCGATGCGCTATAAACAGGTTAAATGGCACGCTCGCAACCGTGAAGTAAGAAAGGAATATGACTTACTCTCATTAAGAATGGCGTTGAGATATCTCATATTTCGCAAAACAGAAAACGACAGGTCTGCGTCGCCCACTGCAAGTACCTCCTGACGACATTTTTCATATACCTCGGGATGGCGCGCAAGATTCCATAGGATATGGCTGATAAAAATTGAGGTCGTATCGTTGTTGGGCACGAAGATCAAGCAGATCTGAGAGCGGAGAGCTTCTTTGTCTTGCAGATTGCTCGCCATGTACCACAGCAGGTCGTTGCGATCGGCCGCCTCTGGGTCTTTTCCCTGTCGTCTACACTCGTCGATCTCTTCGTAAGTGCGGTTGATATGAGTGTCCAAGAACTTGTGGACCATGTCAACAGCATCAAGCCATGCCTGGTGGCGGAAGAGCCAGATGTACTTGTACCACTGAAGCCGCAGTCGAAGGCCCCGGAGAACGTCAACCATTGCCCAGCATATGGGGGCCCGCTCCGGATACACCAAGGACTCGATTGACTCCCCAAAGAGGGACGCGGTGGTCACGTCAAGGAACTTGTGAATAGTATTATCAGGCATTGGCTCCAGAAACAATGGGAAAGGGAGCTTACCCAGCGTTGAATAAGAGGCTGGATATTGACCGTTTCACCGTCGCTAGGCAGTCTCTCTAAGACTCGATCAACGTGCACAGTCAGACGCGTGGTATCCGTGAACGTCTCCCGCTTGAAGAACGGCTTAATGAGAAATCGACTGAATTCCCACTCGTGCCCGTCAACGGTGTTGACGCCTTTATCAGCAAATGGAGCAGTGGCCTTGTTATTGCGTCGCATTGGGCCGACTGCAAAGTCCTGCCAGTTGATTGCCGACATCGACTTCATATTCTCGGGCTCAATGGTATAGATGAACCGGGTACCAACAAAGTTCACCAAGAAGGTCTTCGGGAGACTCTGGTGAACCTTATTAAGCCATACGAGAAAGTAATTGTTGCGCAATGATTTGGCCATACCGAGCACAATATCCAAACCAAAAAAAGGATCACGATGGGGATATCTGGGGATCTTTCCACACCCAAGCGCCTTGCGCTTCCATTCGTAGGTCACCCAGTCCGCTGCGATGGTGCCGCAGAAGTACACCAAGAGGCCAGTGATAACAAACTTGAATCCGTCCCGGAAGTTTGTTGACTGGACAAAAGATGGCAGATCTGCCTGAATTGCACTGGCTAACTGCATGGTTGTTGAAGGAAATAACTTGACAGGGAAGATGATGCAAGAAGCTACTATCAACGAAGCTGTCCGTTCTTCCTGCAATCCTGGGCAGACTGCCCATTTTACCCCCAGAGCTAGTCCTTTGGCCTCTCGGGCTGGTATTGTGGATTCTCCGTCGATTTACCGTAATCCCGCTGAATATCCCGCTATCCCGCTGTTTCGCCCCCAATATCGGAGGCAAGACTATATGACATCAATCGCAGGATTTAGGGCTTTTTCGAAGACCCACTATTTCGGGGTTATGGATGGCCTATGTATACCTTGAAGCGTCTGAGTGCTTGCTCTATGCATAACATCTCAAGAATCCGAAATCCAACGACTACAACATTCAACACCCCTGTCTATTCGTTCATCATTTACCTAACCTTGGTCGCCTCTTTCTTGTGACTCCGAATAACCAGGCATCGTCCCTCAATATGCAAGATTTAATCGCTATTGTTGGCTCCTCCTGTCGATTCCCTGGGCAACTGGACAGCCCCTCGAAATTATGGTCTCAACTGAAGGAGCCCACCGACCTTCGAAAACGCTTCTCCTTCGAGAGGCTAAACCTTGCCAGGTTCTACCATCCAAATGGAGAACATCACGGCAGCACGGATGTGCGTGGCTTGGGGTATTTGCTCTCGGAGGACTGCCGCGAGTTTGATGCATCTTTCTTCAACATCAGCCCTCGCGAAGCAGAGGGGATGGATCCACAGCAGAGGCTTTTACTGGAGACTGCGTATGAAGCTCTCGAGGCAGCCGGCTACTCATTAGAAGCCATCAATGGTTCGAAAACATCCGTTCATGTTGGTGTCATGAACTCAGATTTCAACAACATTCAGCAACGGGACACAGAAGTGCTACCTACATACAACGCCACCGGAACCGCAATAAGTATCCTTTCAAATAGACTTTCATACTTCTTCAATCTCAAAGGGCCGTCAGTAACCGTTGACACGGCGTGCTCGAGCTCACTGGTAGCCCTGCACCAGGCAGTTCAGGGCCTTCGCGCCGGTGATGCAACCTCTGCTATGGTAGCAGGCGCAAACTTGATTCTTGATCCGGCCATGTATATTGCCGAATCAAGTTTGCATATGTTGTCTCCCGACTCGTGTTCTAGGATGTGGGACAAGTCTGCCAATGGGTATGCTCGGGGAGAGGGATTCGGTGTGTTGCTTCTCAAGCCACTGAGTCGAGCGATCATGGACGGCGACCACGTTGAGGCAGTCATACGCAACACAGGCGTAAATTCTGATGGTCGTACAAAAGGAATCACCATGCCCAACGCAATCTCCCAGTCCGAGCTTATTCGACAAACCTACCGCGACGCAGGCCTTGACCCTATCAGAGATCGAAGTCAATACTTTGAATGTCATGGGACAGGCACTTCTGCTGGTGACCCAATAGAAGCTCGCGCTGTGCACGATGCTTTCTTTGGCCATGAAGCGGGCGCCGCCTCGAATCCGATTGTGCCTGATGGTAAGCTGTATGTCGGCTCTGTGAAGACAGTTATTGGTCATCTGGAAGGCTGTGCAGGTCTTGCTGGTGTTCTCAAGGCTGTCCTTGCCATCAAAAACCGGACTATTCCTCCAAACTTGCACTTCCATGAGCCGAACCCAAACGTTCTTTCATTTTGCGATCGTCTTGAAGTCCCAATAGCCCAGGTGCCCTGGCCAGATACTGGCACGTCTCCCATACGGGCTAGTGTCAACAGTTTCGGATTCGGCGGGACCAACGCTCATGCTATTATCGAAGGGTATGACGCTTTGAGCAGTCCAGTTCGGGAGACAAGTACTTCACCTGATGACGCCTTTATCGGACCTCTATTGTTTTCTGCCCAATCCAGCTCGTCTCTTATTGCTAATGTCCGTAACACGGCGGATCGGATTAGATCAGACCCGTCAATTAACCTTGAAAATCTCGTGTGGACATTACATGCCCGGCGAAGCCTCTTACCCATCAAAGCGTTTTTCGCAGGCGGCACCGTTCAACGATTACTCGACTTCATGGACCGGTTTGTGGCGGAGTCCCAGGAAACCACGAGTTCGACGGCCGGGGTCAAAAGCCAACTTATCAATCCACACGAGTCCCCAGGGATTCTTGGTGTATTCACTGGCCAAGGTGCCCAGTGGGCATCGATGGGTACCGCGCTGCTGCGGCAAAACCGTATCTTTCGCACGGCGATTGAGCGATGTCAGACTGCCTTGTCTGCTTTGCCTGACGGTCCCGAGTGGTTCCTTGTGGAAGAGCTTGTCAAGGGTGCCAGTGAATCTCGCATCGGTGAAGCTGCCCTATCACAACCACTCTGCACCGCTGTCCAGATAGCGCTAGTTGACATGCTGCAATCTACCGGCATCAAACTGGACGCTGTTGTTGGCCACTCATCAGGAGAAATTGCGGCTGTCTATGCAGCTGGGATTATCAATGCGGAGGCCGCGATACAGATCGCATATTATCGTGGCTACTATGCAAAACTTGCGGCTGGAGCACAAGCCCAAGTTGGTCGCATGATGGCAACTTCCATGTCTTTCGACGAAGCTGAAGAATTTTGCGCGCAGCCCCAATGGCGTGGCCGTCTGGCGGCTGCGGCAAGCAACTCCCCTCAGAGCGTCACACTTTCCGGCGACATCGACGCCATCGAGGAAGTTGTGCGGATATTCGAATCCGAAAAGAAACTCGCGCGACTTCTGCGTACGGATACCGCTTACCACTCGCATCATATGCAGTCTTGCGGTGAGCCGTACCTCAAGTCATTGCAGTCCTGCAAAATCCAAGTGCAGACGCCCAGGAAGGACTGTGTCTGGATCTCCAGCGTACGTGGAGATACACAACTACTTGAGGGGGACTTGTCATCTCTAGCTGGGCAGTACTGGGTAGACAACATGTGCAACCCAGTCTTGTTCTCTCAAGCAGTTGAAACCTCCATCTGGAACGGAGGGCCTTTTGATGTTGCTGTCGAGCTGGGCCCCCACCCAGCCCTAAAGGGTCCTGTGGAGCAGACGATCAAGACAGTATACGGGCCCATTCCTGCATACGCTGGTCTTATGCGTCGCGGTGACAATGAAGTTGAGGCTTTCTCCGGAGGAGTTGGTTTTGTTTGGTCGCGACTCGGTCCAGACTACGTCAATATGAGTGGATACCGCAAGACCTTCCAAGGAGCCGATCGCCTGCGGCCCCGCGTGGTGAAAGATTTACCACCTTACGCTTGGGATCACAGCAAGAAGTACTGGAAGGAATCTCGCATCTCTCGCCAATATCGCTTGCGGCAAGACGCTCCACACGAACTACTGGGCCGTCGAGTGCCGGACGACTCCAATGACAACCGGAGATGGCGGAATGTCTTGCGGCTCAACGAGTTGCCCTGGATCAGGGGTCACGTCTTCCAGGGACAGGTCCTGTTCCCTGGCGCTGGGTACGTGGCTATGGCTCTGGAGGCAGCACGCGTTCTGGCAGATGGTCGTCTTGCTGCCTTGTTCGAAATTGAAGACATTTCCTTGCGCCGTGCATTGGTCATTCCTGAGCAGGGGAGTGTGGAAACCGTGTTTACTGCCAGGGTGCTCGAGACAAAGAATGCCGATAGATTAGAAGCGGAATTTGCATGTTATTTTTGCTCTGCTGAAGGAAACGAGCCCCTGGTTAAAGCTTGCACGGGACGCCTGGCGATAACTTATGGTGATCCGAGCCTCGATGTTCTACCGCAAAGGACACAGCTGCCGTCAAACAACGTCCCGGTAGACATGGGCAGGTTCTACGATGCAATGAACAAGGTTGGCCTGGACTACCAAGGAATCTTCCGCGGGCTCGTGCAGGGCAAACGATCTCTGAACTGTTCATCCGTCAAGGCGTCTTGGGGCGCGGACATGGATGATGAATACACTGTCAACCCTGGATTCTTGGATGTCGCGTTCCAGTCAGTCTATACAGCTTTCTCTTCTCCGTCCAGCGGCGAAATCTGGGCTCCATACCTTCCAATTCATATTGAGAGAGTGGCAGTGAACCCCAACGCGTCCTACCTGACCGCGGACAAAGAGACGCAAATGGAAGCGGATGCCTTCGTTCTTACGTCAAACTCTACTCTTCTGAAGGGTGATATTCACCTTTATCAGGTCGACTCTCCTCACGCCTCTCTCCAGGTCGAAGGAATCTCTATGAAGTCCATGTCCGAGCCTCAGCCGGAAAATGACAAGTGCTTGTTCTCGGAGACGGTTTGGGGACCTGATGTTTCATTGGGAGTCAGCGAAGTGACCAGCCGTGCAGTCAAGGACGACACCGAGTTAGTAGAAGCTCTGGACCGAGTGTCTTTATTCTACTGGCAGAAGCTCCTTCAAGAGATTGGCGCAGAGGAGATTGCTGGTTTCCAGTGGTACTACCAGCGTATGTTTGACGCCGTCAATTTCCAGATATCATCTGTGCGCAGTGGGCGGCATCCGATTGCGAAGCCAGAGTGGCTTGATGATGATTTAAACACCATCCTCGCTATTTCCGAACCTTATGCATACCGCGTCGATATGCGTCTTATTCAAGCTGTTGGGGAGAATTTATCCGCAGTCGTCCGCGGCGAGACTCAGCTCCTTGAGGTGATGGTCCAGGACGACATGCTCAACCGCTTTTACATGGAGGGTTACGGATTCTCGGTGATCAACGAAGCTGTCTCAGATGCCCTTGAGCAAATCACATTCAAGTATCCCCACGTCAACATCCTGGAAATCGGCGCCGGCACCGGTGGAACGACCCGAAGCATCCTGGATAGAATCGGCACCCGCTATGGTTCCTACACCTACACCGATATCTCGCCAGCGTTCTTCAACGACGCAGCTGCGAAGTTCGAGGATGCGAGAGGCAAGATTCAGTTCAAGGTTTGCGACATTGAGAAGGATGTCGCCGCCCAGGGCTTTGAGGAGCAGGGTTACGACGTCATCGTTGCCGCGAACGTCCTCCATGCTACGCGAAAGCTGGAAGACACTGTCAAGCATGCTCGTGCTCTCTTGAAGCCGGGTGGCTATATTGTTCTCATGGAGATCACTGGTCCTGATGTTTTGCGGACGCAGTTTATCATGGGTGGCCTACCGGGTTGGTGGTATGGTGTTGATGACGGGCGGGTTTTGTCCCCCGCGATATCAGTCGGTCAGTGGGATCAGCTCCTTAGCAAGACTGGCTTCTCCGGCTTGGACTGTCTCACGCCTGACATGCTGGATGCAAGCAAGCACTCATTCTCTCTCATCGTTAGTCAGGCTACGGACGAGAACATGCGGATGCTCAGGGATCCAACATTGTCGATGAGCCTTCTTCCAGCAAGTGATGTTCTCGTCGTTGGAGGTCGAACCGATGCTACTTCGCAGACGGTCCTGGAGATCCGCGAATACCTTGCTAATTGGACAAACAACGTCGAGGTCTGGGAGAGCATCCAACACAAGGACTTGACTCAGTTGCCTCGATTCGAAAACATAATTTGTCTGGAAGAGCTGGATCAGCCGTTGTTCTCTACTGCAGTCGACAAGGAGAGACTACAGGCTCTGCAGAATGTTTTGACCGGCACCAGAAACGTGGTTTGGGCCATCAATGGCGCCGATCGTGATGATGCTCATGTCAACATGACGGTCGGCATCGGGCGTGCGTTGAGAACTGAGATGCCTGGCCTAAACCTCGTCTTCGTTGATATAGATTCTGCTGAAGAATCGACTGCATGCGCCAATACTCTTTCGCAAATGCTATTTCAGCTGAAAATCTCTCTATCTTCGACCGAGGACATGCTGTGGGCCGCAGAACCGGAAGTCCGAGTCCGAAATGGGCGTCATCTCATCCCTCGCATTCTTCCGGTAGCTCCACTCAACGAGACATACAATGCGAATCGCCGAGTGATCACGAAGGCAGTAGATCTGGAGAACACATGTGTGCGCCTGGAAGACTCTTCTGGTTTCCTGCGTCTTGTACATGGTTCCCGCCTGGTAGACGGGCCTGTCGATAGCGGGCATTGTCGTCTTCGCGTATATCGCTCCTTTCCTTTTATGAGCTTTGATGGATCTGCTTGCTACCTATGCTCCGGTGTTTCGACGAAGAATGGTCTCTCGGTCATGGCCCTTTCCACGGACAACGCAAACTATGTCGACGTCCCCGAGGACATGAGCTTCACTCTGGATGAGGGACAACCCTGTGATGGTAGGGTCCTTGAAGGGACTGCTCGATATCTCTTGGCTAGAGACATTTCCACGCGAGTACCGAATGGAAGTCGGGTACTCGTGTATCAACCCACCCATGACATGGCGAAAGCACTGCTGTCTACAGGGCGACGATTCTCCTTTGTCTCCAACGACCGGGCAAGCTGTCTCGACGACTGGATCTACATCCACCCGAGGGCGTCACGTCTGACTATTCAGCTTCTTCTGCCAAAGACCTTGGACGCCATTATTGACTGTACTGGAATACTACCAGAGAACCTCAAAGCCTCTCTCCCAGTGACCTGCAAGATCTTCGATATGACACTCAATAACATTGACGGCCATCTACTTAAATCGGCATATTCAGCCGCTCTGGCACACCCCAGCTCCTTGGATGCGGGCAGGAACATTCGAGTTGAGGACCTGCCGCTTGCTACTCCCCCCAATCTGCCGCTTATCGATTGGACGAGCGTGGAGTCTGTTCAAGTTACGGTTCAGCCGCTGCTCACGACCACCCTCTTGTCCGCAGACGCCACGTACCTCCTTGCTGGTATGACTGGCGACCTTGGTCTTTCACTGTGTCGCTGGATGATTGAGAACGGAGCTCGGAGTATCGCCTTGACCAGCCGGAATCCTAGTGTTGACGCGGAATTGCTACAATATATGCGCCAAGATGGAGCGGATATCCGAGTGTTCCAGAATGACATTACCGACAGAGGTGCTGTCCGTCGGCTGGTTGGCGAGGTTAGAGCAACGATGCCACCTATTGCCGGAGTCTTCAACGCGTGTATGGTTCTCAAAGACGGACTATTTTCCGAGATGGACACCGCGACCTTGAATGATACCCTCGGGCCCAAAGTTAAAGGGTCCAAGGTCCTTGACGAAATCTTCCAGGATGACTCTCTCGACTTCTTCGTCCTCTTTTCCTCCCTAGCGACCATCATCGGTAACGCTGGCCAATCCAACTACCACGCCGCAAACATGTTCCTCTCCGGTCTGGCCGCCAATCGCCGCAATAAGGGTCTCGCAGCCTCCGTTCTGCACATCGGTCTGGTAACCGACGTCGGGTATGTTGCTCGCCGCGGCCAAGCCATGGAGGAAAGACTTCGCAGACTATTCTTCTTGCCCCTGTCAGAGTCGGACATTCGCCATGCAATGGCAGAAACCATCCTAGCGAGTCCGCATGACAGCGCACGCCAGCACGAGATCATCTTGGGGCTGGAGCATTTCGTCGACTCATCATCTGCGACCAATCGTCCGCCGTGGGAGCACAATCCCGAGTTCTCTCACTTCGTTTCCAGGCCCTTGCTACAGGAAGCGGCGGCCACCAACCAAACAGAGGCATCGACTGCCGATGTCAAGCAGCTGTTGAAATCGGCCGTTCCTGAGGTGACTGTTATTCCAATCGTCCAGGAAGCTTTCGCAAGAAAATTGGAATCGATGATGCAATTGCCAGCGAACAGTGTCCACCTCAACGTTCCCCTTATAGACCTGGGATGCGACTCGTTGCTGGCTATTGAGATTCGTCGTTGGTTCATAAAGGAAGTTGGCATTGACGTTCCAGTTCTCAAGGTCTTGTCTGGCGATACCACTGCGCAGATTTGCGAAGATGCAGTTAGACAATATCTGGCCGTTCAGCTAGAGAAACAGGAGGGGGTGCCACCTAACAAGTGTCAGGTCTCCGATATGGAAGCTCAAGCAGCCGCTGTTACCCATGATACTTTGGACAGTGTCGATGTCGCCAACGGGGACTACGATACAAGTACCCAAGGGGATGATTCACGGGGCAACTTCTCTTCATCAAGCAGCCACACTAGCCCAAGCCTCCAGGCATATACACCTGAAATCAACCCGAAGTCTCTTGTTCCACTGGAAGTCGATACAGAACCCCTGAATGGAGGGGCTGCGCGGACAATGAGCCGCGTTGAGCGTGCCTCGTTTGCTCAATCAAGACTGTGGTTCCTGACGCACTATCTTCATGATCCGACTACCTACAACGTCACCGTTCGTTACGATGTTAGAGGGAAACTGCCAGCATCCCGCATAACAAACGCGCTAGACACAATCATCTGCCATCATCAGTCTCTGCAAACGTGCTTTTTTATGGATTCCGAAAAACAAACACTCAAGCAAGGAGTCCTTTCGCCGCCGTGCAGTTCCATCAAGCACATCCCTAGTGCCAATGAACAAACTGTCAGTGAAGAATATGAGCGCCTGAAGAACCATATTTGGAATCTCGAAAAGGGAGAAACGTTTGCGGCCACTATTGTTTCTCTGTCGCCCGAGCAGCACACTATTATCTTCGGATACCATCACATTGTCATGGATGGTGTGAGCTGGCACATTTTCCTACGAGATTTCGACCTCGCATATCGTCTAGAGCCACTTCCATCTGTTGAATTGGAGTATATCGACTGGTCCCAGAATCAGTTCCATTCAGTCCAGCGAAGAGACTTTGACAAGCAGCTCAACTACTGGCGGGAACAGCACACCCCACCTCCCTCCGTCATGCCATTGCTGCCGATGGCTCACACCCTCTCTCGCAAGCCGCTCACCACATATGACAGCCATGTTATCAGCGTCCATGTCGATCGAGAGCTCGTTTCGCAATTTCGAAAAGCGAGTCGATCTCTGCGGGCGACCCCTTTCCATTTCCACTTGGCCGTGATCCAAAGCATTCTTTCCCGTCTGTTGAAGATCGAAGACATATGTATCGGTGTGGCGGATGCGAATCGAACAAGTGAATCTCACTCTGGGACAGTGGGCTTTTTCCTCAACCTTCTACCTGTTCGATTCAATGCAAGCAGCCACAGCACGTTTCAGGATGTAGTTTCCTCCACCAAACGCACGATTCTCGAAGCCCTTTCCAACTCAGAGACACCTTTTGACCTTATACTTGATGACCTGAAGACTCAGCGCAGCGCAGAGCACAGCCCCTTGTTTCAAATCGCCGTCAACTATCGCATGGGCGCGATGCTCGAAGTTCCTCTTGGTGGAGGCACGATGGAGATTGCGTCTGCCGATGATGCGAAGAACCCATATGACCTCAGCTTTGGAATCACGGAGACAACGGACGGAACCTGTTTCCTGGAGCTGACGAGCCAGAAGCAACTGTACACAAGAGAAGCTACGGAGCTCCTTTTGCAGATGTACATCGAGATCCTCCGGGCAGCGTCCGACAACCCTTCTACCACTATCGATAAGCTACCAGTCACGATAGGCTCGCCCAACGCAAAGGCACTTTCCATTGCTCGGGGTCCCAGGGTCGAATATACCTGGCCGAACACATTATCGGAGCGATTCAACCAGATCTGCAAGTCTTTCCCGGATGAGCTTGCCATCAAGGATGGAGAGTTAGTGTTGACCTATTCGCAACTAGCTGGGAAGACGGAGAGCCTCGCAGCAATGCTCGTCGATCATGGTGTCGCCGCTGGAGATTGTGTCGGTGTTCTGACCCACCCATCCGTCGACGCCGTTGTTTGTATGCTGGCTTTGCTGCGCCTTGGATGCATCTATACTCCCCTCGACACGCGCTTACCTTCATCCCGACTGAGCACCATCATTGCAGGTTGCAAGCCAAATCTGATATTGTACCACGATCCTACCCACGATATTGCCGTCGAGCTTGGCGAATCCCCCAAACTAGCCAGTATCAATGAAATGACAGAAACCACTCCTTCAAAACTTCCGGGCAGCAAGATCCAACCAAACATCGCCTCTTTTCTATTCTACACCAGCGGCAGTACCGGTGCGCCGAAGGGCATTTTGTTGAGCCAACGAAACTTTATCCATCATCTCGCTGCGAAGACTGACCAGCTGGGCCTTGACAAGGAGGTTGTCATGCAGCAAAGCGCGTTGGGATTCGACATGTCTGTTGTGCAGACCTTTTGCGCTCTTGCCAACGGAGGCACCCTGATTGTCGCACCAAAAGAAGCCAGGGGGGACCCTGTCGCTCTGTCTACCATTATGGAAGAAGAGCGAGTGACCTTGACGATTGCCACACCCTCTGAATACTCTTTGCTGCTCAGATTTGGTGCTGAGAAGCTTCAGAAGCCCTATGCTTGGCGGCATGCGTGCATGGGCGGCGAAGTAGTATCGCGTTCCCTCGTCCAGCAGTTCTCTCAACTCGACCATCCTGGTCTACGATTGACGAATTGCTATGGTCCGACAGAGATAACCGCTGCTGCGACATTCCAGGATATTTCTTCCCAATCGGAATTCCAGAACGGCAGTGAAGGATCTCTAGTTGGGATGGTCCTCCCCAACTACTCGGTATACATCATGAATGACTCCGGATCCCTGGTGCCAATTGGTACTGTTGGCGAGATCTGCATTGGAGGCGCAGGTGTTTCGCTGGGATACCTAAACTCGGCCGACCAAACGAACGCAAGGTTCCTTCAGGATCCATTCGCCAGCCCCGAAGACATTGCCCGCGGTTGGACGAAGATATACAGAACCGGAGACATCGGCACTATGCTGCACGACGGCTCTTTGGTTTTCATGGGCCGCATGGAAGGCGATAGCCAGGTCAAGCTGAACGGTTTGCGGATCGAGCTGGATGAGATTGCTAACAACCTACTTACCACGGGCTATGGCCTGATCTCGGAAGCCATTATTACCGTCCGCCATTCGAACTCAGGGTCACCTTTCCTCGTGGCTCACGTAGTGCCGCTTGGAGAAGTCCAAGGTCATGTTGACGAATCAAGACTACAACAGCTCATCAGAGACCTTCCCTTACCACAATATATGCTTCCATCAGTGATCGTTCCCCTCGAGCGCTTGCCCACGAACCCGAACGGCAAAGTTGACAAGAGGGCAATTGCGGCACTTCCCCTACCATCCCATTGGCCTACCACAGTCGGGAGCGGTGCCGGAAAAGCCCAAAATATCAGTCTTGCAGAAGGGGAGCTTCGACTGCTGTGGGAGAAGGTGCTACCTGTGACTGGTGGCTCGTGCCGGCTTGATGGTGACTCGGATTTCTTCATGCGAGGAGGAACCTCTATGTTGCTCGTCAGACTCCAAGGAGCTATCAAGGAGTCTATCGGCGTCTCGATCGCCATCGCAGAGCTTTACCAATTTCCTACTCTTGGTCAGATGGCGAGACGAATTGGTCGCCATCGAGAAGACCAGCAATCAGCCCAAACGCAAATAATAGATTGGGAGTTCGAAACATCGCTCGCACGAGACAACATCTTCGTCGCTAGGCATCAGTCTCAGCGAAATCGACCGGAGAGAAGCCGCGACCGTCAGCAGGTCCTGCTTACTGGTTCGACCAGTTTCCTCGGCAGGACAATCCTCCAGTCTCTTCTTCGCGACCCCACAGTCGAAAGAGTGCACTGTGTCGCTATTTCCGCCGAAGAAAGATCGCGCCTTTCATCATCCGACAAGATCAGTATCTACCCCGGCAATCTCATTCAGCCAAATCTTGGCTTGTCCAAAGCTGAAATTGTTAAACTTCAATCGTTGCTCAGCGTGATCATCCACGCCGGTAGCACCGGTCACTGCTTGAACAACTACTCATCTTTGCGCGCTTCGAACCTCGGCTCCACACGATTCCTCGCATCTCTCGCTCTTCCGCACAATATCCCCATCCACTTCGTCTCGTCTAACCGCGTCACCTTACTCACCGGTAACACCTCTCTTCCCCCGGTCTCAGTTTCGTCATGCCTTCCCAACACCGACGGCTCCGAGGGTTTCACTTCTAGCAAGTGGGCAAGTGAGCGGTTACTCGAGTCGGTTTCTGAACTGGGGTATGGACTTTCCGTTACGATCCATCGTCCGTGCGCCGTCATTGGCGAGGAAGCACCAAACGAGGACGCCCTCAACGCGCTTTTGAAGTATTCCAAGCTCACCCGCACTGTTCCGCGTTTCGAAAATTTTGAGGGGTATCTCGACTTTGAGGGCGTGCAAAAGGTCGCTGATGCCATTGCGGTCGAAGCTCTATCTTCCGAGCCTTCACCAAGCATCTTGGGAAAGACCCCGACTCGCTTCGTGCACCATTCCAGTGGACACAAGGTCTCAATGAATGACTTCAAAACCCGGATGGAGACATTGTTTGCATGCAACTTTGAGGAGCTTTCTATGGCCGAGTGGACCGAGAAAGCGTTGCACGCTGGCATTGATCCATTGATTACGGGCTATCTGGAAGCCATGACTGGAAGGGGAGAAACAATCATGTTTCCGTATATGGGAGAACCTGCAGTG
The DNA here is from genome assembly GCA_003719405.1 of Aspergillus incahuasiensis. Taxonomy (NCBI): domain Eukaryota; kingdom Fungi; phylum Ascomycota; class Eurotiomycetes; order Eurotiales; family Aspergillaceae; genus Aspergillus; species Aspergillus incahuasiensis. The sequence goes on along the minus strand of RHLP01000141.1, from coordinate 47,091 downwards.
GAATCTTTATGAACCCCAATCTACGGCTATATACATTGATTTGGTTGACTTTTTCTGTTTCTTTACCTCGCGCTGTTTCACTTCGTTTTGCCTTTGTCTCTTTGCTGCTTGTATATTAGCCCAAATATGCTATGATGATTTAGAGCTATGCTACGCTACCAAGAAGACAACTTAGATCCGACAGGAACTTCAAAAAATCGCAAAAGATTACAAGCAAAGGTCCTTAACGCAGGCATATTTCAGCCTGAATCCCGTTAGACTCACTTCGCAGCTTCGCTCCTTCCTTAAAATAATATATCCCTGGCATGCCAGCAAGCGTTACTCGAGCGGATTCAACAGTCGACTTGTTAGCCTTCAAAGCATGGTGCAGCGGTTCACAAGATAAATAGCAGATACAGCATCCACATGAAAGACGGCGGGCTTGGGAGGTTTTATGGCTTGTGTATTGTTGCGACATGGTGCTGTGTTCATGGGAATGGAAATGCAGTCAGCAAAGCTCTGAAGTAGGAATACTATCTTATACATGGTGCCGAGGAACAAAGTATCCTGGCATGTGCGTTAGATAAGGTCAACGACTATGAGATCCCTCGAGGGCCAGTTTATACTGCTCGATATATAAGTAATGTAATATAAAGGGCCTGAACCATGAGTATACACATAAGAATTGCAATTCGTAAGAGGCGATGAGTATGGGCATTAATCAGAAGAACTAATATCGCGCCAATAAAGCATGATGCCTGTGATCAACAGTCTTGAGAGTCCAGGCTCCATATACGTCCTGCTATCTCCACCCGAATCTCCCAACCTAGAGTTCAAGTCGGGCCTGCAATTTTGCCATGCAGCTCATCCCTTGGCCAAAACACTCTTCCCACTCACTAACTTCGCAACAAAAGCCAGGAACCCACCGAAGATCATCACTGTCGCACTAAATATCTGCACCTGCACGTAGCCGCCGTACTCATTCAGCAGGGCGCCGTTAATGGGCGGGCCAATGAGGGTGGCAACCGACATAACCGCCATACCCATGCCAATGTACGTGCCGATTTCCTGGGGGTATCCTGCACAGTTCGCGATACAGGCCGGTGTGATGCCAATGATGCCGCCGGAGAAGAAGCCGTAGAGGACGGCGAAGACAATGATCGTTGCATTACTGGTCATGCGGATCCAACAGTAAGTGATGATCGCGGTAATAATGCTCACTGTTCCAAGCATGTTGTAGGGTCCGATTTTGTCAGCAATGACGCCAGGGACCAGTCGGCCGAAGAAGGAGGCTGCATTCTGGATGGCGGTGAGATAGAAGGCAAGGCTGGTGCTCATGCCGTGCGACTGGCCGTAAAGCGGCAGGTAGAAGAAAGGCGTAAAAATGCCGACGTTCAGGAAGAATATCGCCGTAAGTGTAGCGACATAGTGTAATTTTTTGAAAGCCTCTAGCTTTAGGAATCGTTGCTTCTTGGGTGGGAGGCGTGCGCGGATGCCGATAACGGACAAGGACATGACGCCCAGCATGATGAAGCCGACGATGCGGACGGCCCAGGCAAAGCCAAGAGAGGAGTAGAACATTTGTTCTAGAGCGATAGGGAAAATGACGCCGCCGAGGGAAGAGCCAGCGATTGTAATACCCATTGCGGCCGCGCGCTTCTTCTGGAAATACTGGGCCGTTGATGAGAGGGCTGGAGATAGTGACAGGCCCATGCTGATTCCGCCAAGAATGCCCTGTGCTAGGAAAAATTGATAGAACTTTGTACACAAACTTGTCATCATCACGCTGAAGATGACGATGATAGCAGGGGCCCAGATGACCTTTGGACCGTCAGCGGTTGATTCTCCAAACGAGGAAGGGTTCGCTTACTTTAGCTCCATAGCGATCAAACAAAGGACCACCGATAAGGCCAGATCCGAAGAGGAAGAAGGTCTGGACAGACCCAATCCAGGCAATGTCCGAGGCGCTATAATTGCTCAGTTGATGGGTGATGTAATAGTCTTGGTAAACTCTGGGGTTTGGTTAGCACAGCATACACAGTGCAGAGCAAGGGAGTTGACCATACCCAAAAGCATTGACGTATCCGAAGGTACAGAAGAGAACACCTCCTGCCCCCAGAGCCACCATCCAGGCTCGTGCTCCACCATCAGGGAATGGAGCGGGCACTGGAGCCTTTGGAGGCTGATCGATGGACTCCTCTTTGGAACTCTCACGGAACGACGACATAATGTATGACTAGCCTGCGAGTAAGGTGTGACCAGTATCGACTGTTGCTTCAGCCCAATATTAACCAAGAGGACTTGTGGTTTATATCATCCTACCCCTGTGATGCGAGACCGAGTTTAGTTCGGGGTCGGCCTCGGTGCCGTGGATTAGATGTAGCTCGGGCTCGGCATCGGTGCCGAGGACGAAATATAGCTCGGGCTCGGTCCATCTCCACCTTGTCAGTTGGAAACCCCGAACTTCTCCTGTTTGGCCCCTTCAAATGTGCGAAAAGTCTATGCATGACGTTAAATATATGTCACCGTAGTTAACCTCAAACCAGTTCTCCTCCTCCAGCTCTGCAAAAAGGATTTGTCCTGCAGATAAATGATATAAGAGGGCGCCTTCCGCCCCCAAGCCAAGGACGCTGATCTAGCGACGGTCTGGAAACGACACAGGCGGGCGCATACACTAGCCAAAGCAAGTAGTACGGCTGACAATCGATGAGTCGTTGATTGGACTGGGACATTGCTTGCCAAGGGTACGCTGGGGCAAGCTTGGTTTCGAGGTTCTCCAAAGGATCACGAGAAATGCGCCAACGCCAAGGCAGGATCAGACCATGTCATGGCTGACGCGTGGTCCGCCTGAACGATGGTCTACGCAGACAAAATTAATTGAGGTCGCTGCCTTCTTCTATATCTGGCTAATGCCAGGGATCTCCCTGGCCACTCACCTCTAGCGCTTACCCTACCGTGGGGTGCACTGTAGGTATTGCGTATGGTAGACGATGCGACGCCGTTCGTATAACCCTATTTAAGGAGCTATAGTCCCGATCGCGTCTTGGGTTGTAACTTGGCATCCTTCAAAAGTCTTATTTCCGGCTTGTCATATCTAGGCGTCAAGTGCGATCAGCCTCATCATCTTAGAAATTTCTGCCCACCGCGTTTGATCCAAAACTATTGCCGATGCACTTGCAAAACATGACGAATTGTCCAGTCAGACGTCGTAGACCAGCTGTTGCATGCACAGAGTGCCGGCGTCGCAAAATCCGCTGTGACCAAGCGACACCTTGCGGTCACTGCGAAAAGGCGGCTCTGCAGTGCATTTATAACCACATGCTCCCAAATGCCAGTCAATCCAATCCCACTCCACCTTCAGCGGCGGCGGGGATCACCGGGCCGCATCCGCAGCTCCCCGTGAATGATACTCCACTATTTCCGTTGGATAACGTTACCCATAGTGCTGGGTTTGGGGCTTTGGATAGCGAGCTCTCAATGGACTGCGTTACTTCAGCTCTATTGCCGAGCTCTACCGTCTTCGCCGAGCCTAGTTCGGTCTTCCCGGTCATGCCGCAGGGTTTGGCCTGGGACGTCCCAACACCCAATAGCGGCATTGGACCGGCGGCCGATAGCACTATGGCCAGTCTTGGGGGGCACATGGGGATGGAGGGTCAAGCGTGGATGGAAATACTTCACTGCGACCCTGACAGTTTCTGGTCCAATTCCGAGGACTTACGACGGATGTGGAGGGGGGCCCGCGATCTGGAAGTCTCTCTTGCCGCATCGAAGATGCCTTCCAAATGGCGCTCCTGGTCACCAGATCCAATCTCTGTATCAGATCTCATCCCACCGCAAGCTACGTGCGATGCTCTGCTGGAATTGTACATCAACACTTTCGAGTCCGCAATTCGCATTCTGCACATACCGTCGTTCTATCATGAGTACAGACAGTATTGGACCAGCCCGAACAGTGTCAGCGACGTGTTCTTGTGCAAGCTCCTGCTAGCCATGGCTGTCGGAACGGTATTCACCCCAGCGTCACCATCAGCAGACCAGCTAGCAGGCATTGGGTCACAGGCGTCGATGTGGATGCACTGCGGTCAACAATGGCTTTTTCGGAAGCTCGTGTTGGAAGCCCAGCTCAACGTTGATACGTTGCAGATCGGATGTCTCCTGCTCTTATGTCGACACACAAGTCCCGCCAATATCGGCGATCGACATTTTTGGCTGTCGGAGGACTATTTGCTGAGACTCGCCATGAAGTTCGGTCTCCATCGAGACCCCCAGATACATAGCCCCGCCATGCTCGGCCCCGAGGTTGAAGTCCGAAGACGGCTTTGGGTGACATTGCTAGAGCTCTCACTGCAGGCTAGTTTGGATGCTGGTCTACCTGCTCCCCTTCCGAGCGATGGCGGGTTTGACACCAAATTGCCGTCAAATTTGACCGACGCCGACCTGGACTCGCTGGCAACATTGAGTCATCCAAAGCCCGCCTCTACCTTTACGCATTCCACCGTACAGATACTCCTCGGGGGGACACAAAAGATCCGCCATCGAATTGTGAATATGCTGTATTCGCCCGACACGAGTATCCCGTATCAGGAGGCCCTAGAGCTCGCAGCAGAGCTTCGGCGAGCCTGCAACTCAAACCTAAGATTGTTGCAGTCTTTCACATCTCAATCAACATTCGCTGTTATGCCGACCGAGTTCCAAATCAAGATCCTGGACCTCTGGACTCGTCGCTTTCTCCTCGCTCTCCTAACTCCGTATGCCAATGAGTCGAGGTCGGACTACTCCTTCTACTACACCCGCAAGGGTCGCGTCGAGGCATCTTCCCTTTTGCTGTCATACCCTCTCACTCGCAAGGCCACTGCGGGAGCTGCTTCCCCTGCGAGTAATTATTACGCCCAGTTGCAGACGTCCGGCCAAGGCATATTCAAAAACGTCCTGTGCCAGAGCACGGCCGCAATCTGCCAAGATTTAATCCAGGAGTTGTTCGAAGACGCTTTTCCTGTTACAGATCAAGAGCCCCATGCCAAGCTCCACCGAATCTTAGAAGACTCGATCGGGATTTATCGAAGGCGCTTGGAGCAGAATCAGTCTTCGATGCAGGAGTACGTAGCCTTTCTCTGTGCTTCGGCTCAGATCGATGCGTTGCGTGCTGGGTTTAATGGCGAACCCCAAGATACCTTCCACACGGCAAAAAAGGCTTTGGAGGACTGTCGGCTTATTTTCGAAGCCGCACGGGAATCCAGCAGCTCTGCAAAGCCCAGGGAAGGTACGATGCCTGTGTTGGATATCAAAGAAGGCGTGGATTTTTGGGCGGACCTACTATCCACACCCCTAGTATCACCTCCTTCTCCCCCTCCATCTTCCTCGTTCTTCTGAGATGGAAACTGTCAAACCGTACTTTGAGTAGTTTATCCACAAAAGGAATGTTGTAGATAGAAAATGGGCAACAGCACAATGCGAGAATATGTTGGACCAAATGCAGCAGAATATTAGTCTAGGGCCGAGACGGCCACGAAGTTTACAGATAAGAGCTGTTGGGGTCGTTCATGCCCTCAAAGCACAGAAGGCTGGCAAGGTCGAGATCAAAAGCCTGGTCCTATTTGAGTATTAGAAACCATGAAGTGCATCTATGAGAGGACGCTTACCATGGGTTGAAAACCAAGTTGCGTAAGAGTTGGATCAGGCAACCCGAGCGCAGTTTCAATTGCTGCACCAGTTGGAATTCCCGCAATTGAGGCCTCGGTGAACCCGGCTGTACTTGACTGCAACAAGGCATAACACTCTTGTAAGCCACTTTTTACGGTCTCGTAAACAACTCGTTTCACGCATTGGCTCGACTCCATGGCGCGGATCTGAGCTAATATCGCTGCGAGAAAGTTATACCTTTTCAAGCTGGGGCTGCCAAATGAGATGATTTGCAGTAACTGCCTGAGAATGTGCTCAAGAGTTCGGATGATGGGAGCGCGGGTGGCTTTGGCGATTTCATCCTCGGGACCCAACATAGATTGCAAAGAGGACTCCTCTTCTAACTGAGTAACGACTTCAAGACCGAGAACCGATATAATATCTAGGCCTAAAGGACCCTTGAAGCTGCCTGTGGCAACGGTAGTCATCCTTGAAAAATCATCCAAGGGCTCACATGGGAGATCTAAGTCGTTGGCATAGGATGCAATGACCATGGCCGACTCAAGAGAGACTTTACGGGAGTAGTAAAATCGGGGGTCATTCCGAGCTCGAACGGTGAATGGCGCATGGAGGGCAAGGATGTATCTGCGTAGCTCCATGTCGAGGAAGCGCTTCTGGAAGCTGGTTGGTTTGCACCCATCACCTTGCTGCGTGGCCGTACATGACTGGACAAAATTGGTCAGCTTGCGGCAAGCCTGCCGAATACCCGCGGTTCGCTGCAGGGTTTGTTGATACGACTTCTCCCCAAGACTAGCCACAAGTTGTATAACTTCAATTCGGATTTGAACAGACTCTTGAAGCATGGCCAGGATAGAAGTCTCTGTCCACTGGTCACTCGGCTTCGGAGAAGGTATCTGGGTTGTATCAGGACCGATATCATCATCATTAATGTTATACGGCGGTCTTGTAGCAAAGCCCAGTGGAAGTCGAGAAGGAAGACCTGATTCCGAAGATGATTGAAGCGCGAGTTCAAGTACGGTTGCCCAAAGGCGAACTCGCATCTCGCACTCAAAAACAGATAGATTGGGGAAATTGGAAGGGTCAATATGAAGCCCCAATCGCATTGCCATCTCGACAAGCGAATTTGCGGAGAGCACATGGGATGTCCCTAGGCCGCCCACCTTCCGCGCTATAATCAACAGGCAGAAAACTTGTAGTCCATCCAAGCTGGCTGTTGTTTCCGCCGAAGGGCCACTCAGCCACCATTGAGCCGCATATACCCATTTCTGCTTGAGGTGCGTGAACTGATTATTGCTTCCACCGCTGCGATCCGGGTAGAAAGCAGTGCCAATGGCAAGGACGAGGATTAGTTTCATCAGAAAGGACATGGGGGACAGCTGGGGCTCCGCCCAGAAGATTGTGTAGCCTTCCCAGAATGACGGTATATGCAACACGCGATAGATTAACTCAAAAGTCCTAAGGTAGCCGTGGACCAATTCATCACACACCAGCTTAGGCGGAATAGTAGTACGAAGGTCGGGGACAGGGTCCTCAAGAGTCACGGACCGGTGGGACTTGATGGACTTTCGAAGGTTTCTGCAATCCTTGACCACCTTCGTAAGATCCGCTTTCAGTTCTTTGTAAGAAGCTTCCGATTCCTTATCGCTGAAGGACTCAACGACTTGAAGCTGTAACTCAATTAGCTTCTGAACGATAAAGTCGATAGGGGATTGCGCCATACTTTGTCCACCTTATGGATCCAATGCGTAGGGCCGAGGAGCTTGGTCTTGCCAGCTGCCACATTAAGGCGCCGCGGTATATCGGTGATGGTCAAGTCACCATTTCCATGGTTTTGCGGATCAAGCTTTGTCCTTGCGCTAAGCTGTTGCTCGATATTTTGTGTTTTCACGGTCAGATCATACAATGACTGTTCCAGCCGTTGTTCATCCCGAGGCAGCTGACAGTTTTTGGTCAGAGCAGTCAATCGCTCTTCAAGTGAATGTAGTCTATGTCGGATATCCCGCAAAGGCAAATCGTCTTTGGAAGGTAGATCGGTGTCTCCGAGATCTCTCGGGGTTAGGGGGTTCGGTGCTCTTTGGTTGAAGGTTTCAGTGGCTGGACGCTGGGCCGTGCTCGGAGTATTGATAATTTCTCTAACCGATGAGCTCGGTGAGGGGCTCCTATCACGATAGGAACAGTGGAGGTCGGATCGTGCGCGTGTACAAGGGCCACACGGAACGTTGCGATCGCAGCGCACCTTTCGTTGGCGGCATTGCTCGCAGGACTGGGCTGGTCGTCTGCGCTTTCGGGGACCTTCTTCACTGACCATAACGAGTCACTATCGGGAAAATTTTGGCTCTGTAAAAAGTCAACGGCCAGAATACTGGAAGCTGTTGATGTTCAGTCTGGGAGTCGTCTTAATCAATCACCGAGCTTTAGCCGGTCTTTGCGGACGTCAAGTTCGGTCTTCGGCCTATTAGGTGGGGATTTGCCGGACGGGATATCTCCGGCCCGACATCTGGTTTTGGCCTAGCGTCATGCCCAGCAATGCAGCACCGGCTCAAACTGGATTGGCGGGCAATGATGCCCAGTGCCAAAGGCTGCCGGTAAATGATTGATGGCTACGGCCAGGGTGTGTGATGAAGTCTCTTCGGAATTTCGGGGAAAAGGGGTCACAAAGCGCGTCATGGAAGCCGATCTGGTCTACTGAAACCTCCAATAGTAGGTATCCCAACTGCATCCGATGCGTCGCTTCGCGTGGCAGTCTAGACTATACAACTCTCTCTGTCCCTTGGATGCTCGACGCTGGGCTGACGATGCTGGCAGTATGGATTGTACAGGGCTGCTAGTTGATAGTTCCCAGGATCAAGGTATCATTGAGTCTTTCAGGCCGTTATTGATTTTCTCCAGTTAGTCACGCAGTAATAAATAGTCAAGCTCTTATCTTCGACCCCTCATCTGCGGGGAGCCAGCCACCCCGCACATACAAATTGGAGAAGCGATAACGTCACACACCTATAAAACGGCATTGCTCCCTGCGATTCTGCAGAGAAGGTTTACTCATCCTATTTCAGGCAAACCACCGGCACCATGTCTCTCGCAACTCTCGACGTAAGACATTAACCAGAAAACAACCCAAGCGAATTGGAGACTAACGATAACGTTTAGGCCACCCAACACCCCAACCTTCCCGCCTCCTCAACGACCCTCTTCACAGCGAAAGCGACGAAAGCCCTCTCCTTCGAGAAAATCGCGGAACACATCGGCCGCAACGAAGTGGCTACCGCCGCAATCTTCTACGGACAGGCAAAGGCCTCCCCGGAAGATATCGAGAAGCTGTCCTTCCTGCTCGACATCGACCATGAGACGCTGAAGGCGCAGCTCTCCGGCTTCCCTGACCGCGGCCGGTCGGTCGAAATGCCACCTAAGGAACCTCTTATCTACCGTCTCTATGAGATTATCCAGAACTATGGTTATGCGTACAAGGCGGTGTTGAACGAGAAGTTTGGCGATGGGATCATGAGCGCGATCTCGTTTTCGACTAAGGTTGAGAAGGAGACAGATGAACAGGGCAACAACTGGGCTGTTATTACATTGAGGGGAAAGTGGTTACCGTTTTCCAGATTCTAGATGGTCATCAAAGAATATGCATCTACTTTTCACAATTGGTAATGGTGAACTTGGTTTTGTGTGGGTATAGGATGAATTATTGGCTCTGAATGTGATGAATTTTCTCATAAGTGCGCATAATCCTCATTCTTATGCCTACTAGCAACTCTAAACTTTCACTGAGGTGTTCTGAACTTTTGTCTTGCCTAGAACTGCTCAGCTCTTTCACGTCTCAGACAAACTAAGACAACACAGTCTCACTTCTTAGCTTTTCCATCTTTTTCCCTTTCCTCCCTTCTCCTTCTCCTACTTTGGATTTCCTCTTCCTCTTTCTCTTTTCCAACTCTATAACTCTCCCTTCTCTTCAATCTTCAACCCACCTAGTCTCTGACTATCTCTGCCTACCTCACCCCTGAGCCCAAGATGGCCGGACGCCCAGCACAGATGCCCAAAATGGAGCCACCTCCGGCTAGAATCAAATGCACCTACCCAGGCTGCAGCTTCTTCTTCCAAACAGAGCAGGCCATGAAGAATCACAAAAAGAACTTTCCTGAGCACGACTACTGCGCCAAGTGCGACGTGGACTTCGAAACAGAAGAGCACCTCCTAATCCACAAGATCAAGAGCGAAAGGCACATTGTCTGTCCCATCTGTGGTATTGACTATGGCTGTGAAGGTGGCCGTGACCGTCACATTCGCCAGGTACGTCGCTCATCATACCCACACTTCCCATCTTCAACAAAAACACCGATTCAACTGATTTGTCTCGGTTCAGTTCCACCGTACCTCCCAGAACCTGACCTGCATCGGATGCAACGACACCTTCCGCAGCGCCTCGGGGCTAGTGCGGCACATTGAAAATGGCGAGTGTGTCGCAATTCCTGCAGCACGTCTTCTCGACGAGCAGCAAAAAAAGCTACTGGCAAAAGAGGCGATGCTGCTCCCCGGGGCCACGGCCAACCCCTCGTTGTTGGACGTGGATGAGGATGCCGATGGCGGCGTGCGGCTTCCCTTGACGCGCAACGAAATCAACCGCGAGGCAATGGCCAACCAGCCTGTCAGTAACAAGAACAACGATGTTAACGACAGCCTCATCGACCAACACTGGCCCACGCTGGGTCAGAGACTGGGATCGGGAGAGACGGGGCTAGAGCACGCGATGGGCGACCTGATGAACTTCTCACCTGCCACCGAGCAGGGGCAGACCAAGGGAAACGACTGGGTCAAGAACAAGGATCGTAACAAGGAGAATGTTAGCTGGACCGATAAAGGCCGCGAGCATGCTTTCTCTGGCCCGGGATCAGTACTAAGATCCGCGCCTGCATCTGTCGCTGGTTCTGGCACTCTTTTGGACAGTGGATCAGCAGCTGCCACTGTCATTGGCACTGGCACTGGCATTGGATCAACTCTTGGCCCTCCAGCTTCCATTGATGATATGAGCGTGGGTCACCACTTGGCGAGAATCTATCGAAACTGGGACCCCAATAACTATATCGACTCGTTCACGGGAGAGTATGTCTGCCCCTGTGGAACACGCTGTCTATCTCAAAGCGCGTTCGAGGAACACGTTTTGACCAAGAGCAAAGGAACTCGCAGGATGGAGTAAGTCTCACTCACCAGCCATATTCCCTAGCTTGGGTCGTAGTGGCGATGCTAATGTCCCGTCATAGGTGCCCGGGCTGCCACAAGATCTTCAAGTCCACTGCCGCCATGGTTTCGCACTGGGAATCGCCTAGTCTGAAATGCGATTTGAGCGAGGGGAATACCTACGCTCAGGTCATAGACGAGGTCAGCGGCGGGATGGTCCAGATTAACGGATACAACGAAGACGGAACCCTGAGGTATGAGGCCGGCAAGCTAGAATTGCAGAAGAAAGTTACTGTTGGGGTGGATCTAGAGACACTGGATTGGTGAGATGCTGGTTATGATTGCATATGCGCTGGGCGAAGAAACTTCGTGCTGAACGCTCCTGGGAAGCTGCAGAATGATCAAGGCGAAGTAAGAGGCGGTTATGGAACTCGAATCATGAAATCATGCAATTAATGTCAATTCGCTGAGGCTTTCGCGTAACATCTAGCACATGAATGCAGGGTATAACATATAACATATCAAATCAAAGAAGTCATCTGTATCCATGAAGCACAGTAGACGCTAGGTATCATATCCAAATCGTAACGCCGGTCCTTCGCGATTTTCCGGATATATATAATCGATCGTAGATGGGCAACGAGTCTGCGTACGCCTAGCAGCAGATCTCACAGCACTCGAAGCAAGCAAGACCGGCGCAACTATGAAAGATATGCCGTTAGTCGCAATCTCTAGGCATAGACATGACAATCGACAAGGGTGGTAGAAACTCACATTCCGCAGCAGAATCCACCACCTCCGCGCAGCTGCATGGTCATTTGTTCCTGGCGAGCCTGAGACACAAGGTTAGCATCGGCGCGCGCTCGGATACTTCGGATGAAAAGCAATGAGTACTAACAGGCTGCTCGTCAACAACGCCGTTAGAGTTCATGTTAGGCGCGCTGGGAGATCCGGGCTGGACCATCTGGAGGGTGTTGGGGTCGAACGTCGGGTTGGCGTTCTGGGTGTTGGAAGACTCCTGCTTGGAGGACTTGAAGAGAGAGAAGACCATTTTGTTGGGTAATGTGATTGGAACTCGAAGCTTCGTGCGAAACGTAGAAAATCGTGGGCGAGAGTAGTAGTGTAGGTACCGTGGAGGACGTCACAAGGATTGAATTGATGGATGGAGTCACTGGATCAGGGGCGGGACAGCCCTTTTATAAGGCTGGAGCAATAGTCAACGGCATTATAATTGTTAGACCGACGAATGTGGTGCCAGCTGAACAGCCACGCGGTTGAAACGGCACGTCGGAATGTTTCTTCGAAAATTCCAGATGTCCACGAATCCCCATGCTCCACTGGGCGTGGCTTGGTCACTGGCCCACTGGCGCTGGTGAGGAGTCGGCCTCCGCGGGATTGACAGGGTCGGGGATGCCCTGATCAACGCATCACTCCAGATCTTCTCGCAGGCTCGGGTAAGATCCCCTGTCTATCTAGATAGGTACAACTCACAGTCAATCATTAGCATCCATCAATCAGGGACTTATTGATAACCCGACCAGCTCACATTATTATTGCAACTCGCAAAGCCAGTACAGCCTTGATAGGGCTGTACTCTGTAGGCAGCCAGATTCCGGTCCCAAATTAGAGCGAAAAGTGGGTTAAGCTTCCCAAGCTTTGCTTGTGGGGCTTGTTTGAAGGCCGAATTTTTGGAGAGAGTGACAGCCTGTCAGCGTGGCAGTGCCGAGCGTCAATATTTTGATGGACAACGGTTTCCAAGGTTGCAACTCAGAAGGCAGCAATGATACGGTAGATCACGGCGAGGCCCTCCCGTAAGGCTGAGGAGGAATTTGGTCGCTGCCTGTGCAACTTCCAGATTCTTCAGATGGCAAACGCCAAGGCCGGCACTAAGCCTCGCATTCGTACTTTCATAACGATCATCGTCCCGACCAAACTCCAGCTGAGGCTGAGAGCCTATCTCGTACTCGTTTTAACCTCTAACAAACACCAGTTGAAGGCTAGCGCAAGCCACTTTCTCCTTTCCAGTTTGTTTTTCAGGGGCACTGCCTTGCCCTCCATTCATCCTACACTACGACGGCCTGGGACTTGGGAGCAAGGCGCTATTGTTCAACTTGAGAAGTACCGCCAATATTGCACGAGGTCCAGAGTCCTCAACCCATACATCAGTAGGCTAACTTTCCAGCAAGCTTCTAAATTTGCTCCGTCTCAACCGGCTCCTCCCACGGCCGGTTTCTCTTACCGATATTTTCCTCCTCAAGACGAAGCGGCTCTTTGCCGGGGACAAACAGATTATAGTGCGGCCAGTGGATCTGTCTCTAGCAATAGCCCGCAGATCCGGAGAATGATCGACTTACAGTTCCCATGCGCTGGTCGAAGAATTCGGCCTTCTGCTTGAGGATTTCCGGTTTCGCGAAAGCAGCAGGAGTATAACAGGCATCTTCGGCAAGTCGTTAGCAACGGCAAATCGGACTTGAGAAGCTCACATACAGACAATGGCACGCAGATTTTGCGATGTGGGTACACATTTATTGTGCAGCTCGCGAGTCCCAGAAGATCACGTCCCGGGATCAGCACACACTTTCAGCACCTCGCACCCTCTCTCTGAGAACCACTTGACTCTTGTCGACAAATCCGAACTAATCCGATGAGCCCCGAGTTCGGCGTCCAATAACTTTTGGATGGCTGTCAACTGTTCTCAAATGGCTCCAGAGTCCATGGTTCCTCTACGCGACTCTCTTATTCGACTATCTCACGACTGGCAAAATTTGGGTCTCCCAACCAGTTGTCCATTCAAATACCGTAAAAATGATCTTCAAAGGCACGACGAGCAGTTCCGACACTACCAAATCACAGTATATCTGTGGGATATTGTCAGGGCCAACTCGGCACTGGCGACAGAAGCTGGATCCCACCCAGTCTTACAATGTAAATCCACAAAAAGGATGAACAAATATCTCATCGATATGTATACGAAGGCTTTGAACCATGAGATGTCACCAGAAGCAGCCTCATAACGGTGGCCCTTTGCCCTTGAATGTGCCTGAGCTGCCTTCATTCAGATCGTTTTCTTAGCTTTTTCAATCAACCACCGCACGTGCCTAGTGATTTGTGCGAGAGACCCTATAGGGCACCAACCTAGTGAAGAAACTGGTAATAGTCCGTGGCCTAGGCAGACGTTTGGGAATACCTTCATGGGAAAGGTCTCTGCCAAAAAAGCAGGAAGATACTGGTTGGAAGCTGAATCTGGCCCCGAAAGAGGCCGTCTACAACCACGTTCCGGTTGTGAGTTGAAATGCACCGAAGCTTGCTGAGGCTGGCTTGAGGTTGAGCTTGGACTGAAGCGTTTAAAGTCGTCCAGGATGCGAGTGAACCTCTGTCTAGCATCGACGTTCCCGTTTGCCAAAATGCGACACACTCCTGGTCAGACCAAAAGCTCTTTGCCTCTAGTGGGTGTCAACAGTTGTTATGTTAGTTGACAGAGGGGAAAAAAGACTCATAGCCTAGACTTCGCCCTTACCTTGTTAACTCTAGACTTCTTGGAGAACCACTATACGCCAACGAGAAACGCTATCGCGGTATATGGTAAGTTCCTCAGTAATATCGGTGTCAGGTTTTAAGACCAAGTCCAGAGACTAAATACATATCATGACATTCCACATGTAATTTGAACGTATTGTAACATACTACTTGGCACAGATATAGTCTTGTGCTAGAAGCTAGAGTGCATGGTACAAGTTATCCCAAGGCCTATTATCCTCGCCCACCGCACGGTTTATCACAAAAGGTTGGATGCTGGTTACTCATGTGCCTTCCCAATCGGGCAAGTACCTATAGAGTCACGTGATCCGACATCTCCGCGGCTTCCACTTTCCCGCCGATCAAAAAAAGTCACCTCCACAATCACCAGAGCATCAAAGAACTTACCAGCTTCCTTCGCAACACCATTACAAACACAACGAACGAAGCTTATATCTGGTCTTCCAGATTGCGCAGCCCACCACTTCAAGGCGAAGCCCGCAACGCCGGACACCCGAAGCACAATGTCCGACCAAGAACCCAGCACCACCACCATCCAACCCCCAACACAGCCCGCGCCACCACCACAAACCCAAGCCGACATGCAAATTCAAAGCCAATCGCAACCGCAATCGCAGCTGCAACAAACCGGCGCCCCAAACCGCGAAGCCGACTTCGCCGCCTTCAAAACCTACGCCGCGACAACATTCCTCATCGCGGCCCCAATCCTCATCGCTATGCCGCCTCGCAAACTAGACAACTTCACCATCGCGCTCACCGCCGCATTCGGGTTCTCGGCGAACCACCTGACGCGCGAACGCACGGGGCGCAGTATCGTCGACCGCATCGAGTCGCGGCTCACGCGCCATTCGCTACCGAGCGACAGGGCGCGCGAGATCCAGGCGCAGGTTAGGGCTGAGCGGGAGAGGCGGCTGGAGGAGGCTGGGATAAGCAAGGAGGAGTTTGAGAAGTTGCAGGCGAGGCAGGCGCAGGATCGGGGCGTGCTGGGGCGAGTGTGGATGGGGGATGCGGAGAAGGGGTGGAAGGAGAAGAGGCTGCAGGAAGAGAGGGAGGCGATTGCGGCGGGCAAGGGGTATGGGGATTTGATCAAGGAGCAGGTTTGGGAGGTCTGGAATCAGGGGGATAAGGAGGGGAAGCAGCCAGAGAGGAAGGAGTGAAAGTGGAGTCTTTGATCCGAAGCTGTGTATGAATATTCTGTGTTTTATTGGGCATGTGTGTATGTATATGGGGTTGGCGTTGGAATGGGCGTTCTCTACTATTTTTTTGTTTTCGATTCCTCCCGTCAGTCCGTCGCACAGCGATAAGCAGTACCAAGACTGAAGCTCGATTCGATGGACCACTCCGCATATGTTTGAGGCCGTTGATAGCCTTTTGATTTCTGATAGTGATAGAAGATTCTGTTCATCGTTCTAGACGAGGTCAGAAGACTACGGACAGGGCCAACCCTCGGGGTGGGACCAGTTGGATGAGGGTAGCTTCATTCCGCCACGAGTGCTGTTCCTGTGCTGTCAAACATTAATGCGTCTAACAAGTCCGAGTGCCCAATCTATCATCAATTGTCCCAGCCTAATAACCAACCGACCCATTATCCCAGTGATCCACCATATGATCCCAAGTAAAAGAATCCACAACCCTCTTCCTATCAACCGGCATCCCCTCGGCCGCGCGGTCAAGAATATCATCAATCATGGGCTGCAGCTTATGGCTCGCAAAGTTGCACATCATCTGCAGATACTGGAAACGAAGCGTTTGCGATCCTCGCGGAGCGCAAGGACGTTGCCGATGTCCGTGTTCCATTTCGGAGGAGCCCAGCCCCAGTCCCGGCGCGCCGGGTCGATTTCCATCATCAGGAACGCGATGTTCTGGTTGCTGGTGTCTCTTTCTGCGGGCGCCTCGGCAATTTCGAAACAGCTGTACGAGCATGCCCATGCGCACGGAGAATGCTAAGATGAACCCCCGTCCTAAGGTGGGCATCATCTGCGGCGTAATGTTACAGGGGATGTAGGTCTTCCGTCTGAGCGCGACTTCCCCGTTGCAAAGCCCTTGCACGCCGCGGAAAAGGCCTGGTGTTTGGTGGTCGATTAGGTGGCGGAAGTCGGCGAGCGTGATGTCGCCGTTTTGTTCGAGTGAGAGATGGGGGAATGCAAACAGCGGACCACAGTACTCATGAGAGGAGTTGCCAACCCAAACAGAGATGCACTGGCTTTTGGGAGACCCGTCGACAAGGAAGCTATCACGGTAGAAGAGCGGGATACTGTATCCTTCCTGGTTGACCCAGCGTTCGGCCTCCCTTGAATGGTGTCCGATATCCGCGTAAAGCCCGGGTAAGCTCTCATGTCAGTTCCGAGATGGGGTCGTGTTTCAGGCTTGTATCCAATGATAGGGTGGTCAGGGTGGAAGTCATCCCGCACGGGCGTGCATCCGATCCAAATCAGGCTCGGTTTTCGCTGACTTGTAGGAATGAAAATCGCGCGCCTGTTTTCGGGGGAGGGACGGGGTGACTGCTCAGCCAGGGCTTTGCAGAATAGCTTTTTGCAAATGAGATAGTAGTCTGCAGATCCGAGTTCAGACTTGGATATGATGATCAGCTATAGATTCAAGAAGTTGAACAAGTGCAAGCAAGCTCACAGTTTGTTTATTAATTGGTTGTGGTCGTGCGAAAAAGCGCGATAAAGCTGTGATAAGGAAGGGAATTGAAGCCTTTGCGCGTCACCCCCTGAACCGTGGACTGCCCTGCTAATGTTGCCTAACGTTCCAGGTAACATAAAGCCTAGACAGCCCTATAACCCACCTTGGCAGACAACGGAATCGACCGACCTTCACTTGATAAATGACAAGCAGATGTTAAATCAAGCCAGGGGCATTGTTCATGCGGCCTTTAGTCGTCGGTAAGGTCTATGCATGATCTCTTCATTGGAACAATGGGGCTGGGAGACCGTGAATCTGATCCCTTCATTGGAACAATGGGGCTGGGAGACCGCGAATCTGATCCCTTCATTGGAACAATGGGGCTGGGAGACCGCGAATCTGAGCTGGACGTGTGGTTGAACGCACTCCCATCGGTCGGCGTCGAATTAGCTGGTGTCTGCAATCCTTGAGGTGTGGTGGTAAGTACAGGAGGGGCCTTGAGGCACCCATGCTCCAATAGCTTGGTGTACGTGTTATGGCCAAGAACCTCAATGAGTGAAGTATCCCTTTTGATGTCATTAAGGAGAGAACAAGCAGTTGCTACTCTTACTTGCCAATCCTGGAGAACAACATCATATCCTAGGGTTGACTTTGTGATCTTCAAAGTGTGGGGATTGGAGCCCTTAATAGTCTCACGAGAGAATGTGGAATCTAGCTGATCGCACAAATGGTCCCGGCGGTACTGTCCAATTTTAAAGTGACTGGTTTGCAGTTCGGGGTGTTCGATGAATGCTTTGAGGTGCTGGCAATCGTTACAATCACATGGATCAAGGCTCGAGATGGTCTGTCGCCAAGTGGTTGGGGGCTTGGGCGGTTGTCGAACGTAATCAACCAGGAAGGTCTCTAGAAGAGCTACAACCAATCTTGCCTCGGGTTGCTGCTCGATAGCAGCAAGATGGGCTGGTGAGGGATTCATACGACCGTCTGATGGGGTTATCATAGAGTCATTTGTCCCAGCCTCCACGAAGTTGTCTGGCTCGGGCTTGATATGACACTCTCGTCTCGGATAGCGTTTCTTGAGGTAGCTGCAAGTCCTGTCAATAAATAACAGGGAGAATTCGGTGAAATCTCCAAGGCCCTTTCGTCTTGATGCTTTGACACGGAATCTTGAATAGCTCTCAACAGTTCACTAGCATCAACTGCCATAAAATGGCAATCGTGAACCAGGCGACACAAGTAATGGACCAATGACGAGTAATCGCGCCCAGACTTTGGCCATGGCCATGCACAGGTCCGAAAAGCCTCCATCGTGGCTTCGAGAATGCGATGGTAGTCAGGCTCTACTTTACCAGCAGCTAGGACGCTGACATCGCCATACATGACCATAGAATGCGCTATCCTTTGAATTTCACCAGGAAGCGTTGCAAGAAAGGCCATGTTGAATCCGAAGTTTGATGCATTTTCAATAAGAAGAGGAGTAATGCTGCGGTCATGGTCAGTATTTGCGTGGAAACCATGAAGGATAGAATTTTTAGACACCTATTTAAGACGTCAATGTTTGCCTCATTGCCCTCAACGACCACCATTTCGACGAGATATTTCGCAGCTTTATCATCTAGGCTCGGACGACTCAGAATCCGAGAGAAAGGCTCTGACACGCTGTCTCGTTCCCATTGAAGTATATCGTCGGTCACTATACGCGCTGGACTGGAACGTTTGCATAGGTCGGAATATGCACGAACTGTGCGCTTGACTAGCCAAATCGGCTCAAAAGCATCTTGTGATTTAAGCTGCCACAGCTGTCGAAACCTGTGATGGATGAATATATAAGCTCGTTTGGCCAGATATGATTACGGGGATATGATAACTTATCCAGGCTTGATTTCTTCAAGACCACGGTCGAATATAGCCTTTGATAAAAGAATATCCAGATCATCGTCGTTTGATAGCTCGGGCAAACAACGACACATGGTATTCCAATCACAGTTATTAACCATTCGGCGTTTTAGAGCTTCCCATGATGCCGGATGGATCAGGCTGTAAAGTAGGACCACGCGGTTCCCGGACGTGACAGGCTGTGCCTCGATTTTGGCATCCGGAAACCAAGCGGCGAAGGAAAAGCCATAGTCCGAGTTCGTTGAACTCATATATATTCGTTTTCCATCTTTCTGAGAGGCAAGAATGTCTCCGCCCTCGTGCTTCGACGGCAGACAAATAGCGAGAGTTCCAAATACGTTGCGCTCGTCCGTCGCAGCCGAGCCCAGGTTCAACGGGATAAGGATCTCAGAACCTTCGCTCAAAAGTACCAGTTTGTGGAGCTTGGCTTCAACGTGCCTGCTATCTGCCTCAAGTTCAAGATCCGTGATTACTTCTGCCACATACTGATCGACCTGGATCTGCCATAGGGGATTTCGGGTGGAGAACTGGGAAGCGTCCAACTCCCAAGCGTTATGAGGTGATTTAGGGTAAAGATCGGTGATCGATCTCGCAACGCGCGGAAGAATAGGGAGAGCGATAATGCAGATGCCAGGAATGTGGAGGCCAGGGTTGATAGCTGTATCGGACTCGGAGCTCGTGAAGAACGGGGTGTTGGGTGGTATTGACATCGGCCAAATATGTAGATAATTCGCCCTTCAATTGGTCGGCAGACGCCCTTCCGCCCGAAGGAGGCAATGCAGGTGACATGTTAGGGTGATGACCGACTCTGGGTGCCATCCTGGTGTTTTGTTATGAGATTGAGAGTTGAGACGCGTTCTCTGGGCGTTGGAGCACACAGAAACGCGTGATCACGTTACCTAGGTGTCGAAACCGTTGCCCTGCAGATTAGGATGCAATACAGTTCATATTGAAGATACAACAATAAACTGGGAGCGAGAGAAAATTATACTGCTGCTCTTCCTGAGTGCTCAGGTTTATTCTTAGTTTGAAGACATTATCCGATTCAACCTGTGGACAAGTACACAGTACCCTCTCGAGGTTAAGCCATTCTATTGACATGCGGATTAAATGGAGTCATTCAGGCGCCTTTCTGAGTTGAATGAACGGATGTTCCATAAGCTCACCGGCCGTCTTTCTCTCCTCTGGCAACCAAAAAAGCATTCCTTTTACAAAAGACAAGAAGCCCTCTATGTCCTCACCTTGTAAACAAGAGGGAACTGCATCTTCAAGATTCCGCTTCGGTATCAGGTCCTCATACAGAAAACGGCCATCAGAGCCAAAGAACGGCCCATCAAAGTACTCGTGAGCGCTGTCACACATTTTGCCATCCGAGGCCCTCTGTATGGCTTTTGGCCATTTGTAATCGAGCATAGAATGGTATCTGTCAATTGTCTTTGGTGAAGGCGGTCCGAGCAGGCCTATCATTTCGGCAATGTGTGCTTTAGCATTGTGCTTGCCGTCCTCGTTATTGCTTTGTCGAAATAATCCCTCTGTCGAAATAATCCCTCTCCTTGGATGATATCCCATACCTGGCATTATGAATATTAGCCATGCTGAGACAACGTGACTCCCAGGGAAAGGAAACGTACCAGAACGCCAAGGTTCCAAATGTCCGCGCTCATCCTCCAGCCGCAACCAAGAATGACCTCGGGAGCCGTATATGGATCTGGCTGAATAGGGTAGGTTCCCCGGTCATCCTCGGTATCAAGCCTTGTTGATGACCCAAGATCGATGAACTGCGGGATGTTTCTCACCTTCGTGAGGGGGCCAAAATTATTGCAAGCCCAGTAGACTGGCCGGCCAGCACAGTCAAGCTTGTAGGGTATTGGTTGTGAGATTACTGAGTCGAGGAAGTCACCTAGAACATCCGCGTCTTCGAAGTTAACCATGATATTATCAAGCTTTAGATCTAGAGTTACTCGGTTAGCTGGGTATAAATGGAACCCCCTTGGTTTTGTATTGGACAGCGCCTTACCAGTATGCACAAGTTTGCATTTCGTATGCAGGTAGTCCAGGCCCACAAGAAGAAGACGGATATATGTCTTGACGAGTGGAAGAGGAATTATGCCGTCTTGAAAACGTCGTTGGTAAAGCCAGAGTGGCTCTCTTAATGGCGCATAGACCAGACACAAGTGTGAGCCATTGGGCCCAGTAACGTTGAAGGTATCCGTTGATGTCCTGAAAAGTGAGCGGCCGCGATGATATGGATCTGCCTTGGCGACGTGCTCTTCGATGTCGCGTTCATCATTAGCAGTATCTTTACTATTTGCGATTTTCAACGTGACAACTGTTTCTGGTTCCCAACAAGGCCTGTGTGTGCATTAGTATAGTTCAGCAGCCGCAGTCGGGGGCGCAACCATACCCACGCATGTCACGGGCAAGCCAAACTGTAGATGACGATCCCCAGCCTACCTTTACAAGCACTTGGTAGCGATCAGCGAGCACCTCTCCAGTCCTTACTGGATAAAACCTTCTGGAGTCGTATCCGGGACAAGTTTCCTCATCGATAGGTGCCCCATGTGGAAGAGGAGGGCCTGGGAGGGGTAGCTGGAAGGGCCTTTTGCGAAGGAGATATGACAAACGTGTTATTTGCGGCCTTACTAAAGCCATTCTCTTGTCCCCGTGTGAGCTAAGTCACGAGAAATACCGTAGTGATGTAAAGTTCACTACGGAAAGAGTGAGAGCTGACGTCGAGGAAGAATTGAAATCCAGAAGAGATCCCCGGGCCGAGACCAGTGGTCGGTGCGGAGGTACCTACCCGTGGGACGTTGTGTTCCGGACAGGTCAGGCAATCCAAGGTACAATTTATCCAAGAGGGCTTCCCCATCAACTCATCGGCATCAGTTGAGAAATTGAGATTCCAGAATTTACCTGAACCAGGGTCAGATGTATTTACGTAACGCCTTCCTGGAGAGATAAGTTCAAGTGTCTAGTTCTAATCTAACTCCTAATTATTCCTAGATATGATGACCTGCCAAGATGCTCAAAGCTGCAGCCGCACTGCACTAACATGGGCCCCTTGGCTTTGGTTTGCCTTCGGATCAAGAATTCCTGTCCCGGCTATCCATGCCCTCCACTACTCCTGTTCAGCCTTCAGGCCAGATTGATCGGACTCCGACGACCCATGAGGTTTCGAAGGCCTAGTATCCGCTGGCGGAACCACCTGCAAAGGCGAATTTGAATTGGCGGTTGCCTCAGAAGTTTGAACCCGTCGCGGGAAAAGCTCCTCACGCAACGCCAATTCGGCAGCTTGCTCATCTGCGAGACTCTGGTAGAAGGTAGGGTCAGTCGGCCGGAACTCGAAGACTTCGTCCATTTCAGCCCGAAATTGAGCTTCGGTTAGCCCACCTAAGAAGATGGGGTCCCGGTCGTTATATAGTCTTTCTCTCTGTATTTCCTTGGGGGTTTGTTTGGTGGAAGAGGAGGGTAAGTCTGCCGCGAGCTCAGGACTTCTCGCGCTGGACTTGAAGGCGCAAGGGAGGTTCTCAGAGTGGCAAGTAGTAACGGCTGGTGCGTCGCACATGGTGCAGTGGGCATTACTGGCCATGGACTGTTGGTGGCTATCGCGTATCATTTTTGAAATCTGAGCCGCAAGATCAAGAGATAGTGGAACCTTCGTTTGAGGGCAATGGTCTTGTGTCGCGGGAAGGCCCGTGGCGTCTTGAGGACATCTAGACGCACTGCTTGCTTCAAAAGAGGTGCTATTGAGCATGGGGTGTTGATTGGGATCCGCGTGTGCTGCTGTGATGCGCTGTCCTGCCCCGTCTTGAGCCCCTGCTTCCCCATTATCCGCGTTGCCTATCTCAGGGCTTGAGCGGGGATTGTCGTCGTTGACGCAAACGTTGTCGACCGCATCTTTCGCTAGATCAGGTATCTTTGTGACGTCTTCTGTGGTTCTCTGCGTTGACCGATCGCGCCTCTCAATCTCACCGGCAGAGGTAGGGGACTCTCTAGAAACCATGGCCGGAGTATCCGGTATCGACAATCTAAAGATGGGACAGGCTGAGACGGGCACTGTTCTTGGTGTTCTCTCAAGATTCCGCAAGCCGGGAATGATAGAGGCCCTACAAGTCAAGGACCATGAACAGAAGACGGAGGACAGCGAGAAGTCAGCTTCGAACGACGTTCTCAAGATTGGGTTAGGGTAGGCAACGGATTGTCAAGCTCACACATTAATGCTGGCTGAAGTGAAGAGTGTAGCTGTCGCGTAGCCAGGAGGAAGAGTCTGAGAGATTTGGCGGACTGTGGATGATGGCTGGCTAGATGAGTCGTGATATCTTTGTGACCATGGCTAAAAGAAGTCTTTGTGGGTAAACATGCTGCATCTTGCGAATGTCTACTATTTTCCTGGCATTGTACTTTGCCAACTTCAACGGCTCAAGCTTGACTCTAGCATGCACGTGTTGGTATGCTCCATTCATTATTATGACTTCCTGAGGTCCCTTCGCTCCTGCAACGTAGACTACGGCCATGACTGCAAGATCATTTTGACCTGAAAGGTACTGCATATATACAATCAATCTGTCGAATTAAAAAGAGAATATTAACAGACACTGCATTCCAATCATCAAAAGCTAATGCAAGACAGGACAAGACTAATAACGACACACATATACCCATACCACGATAAATACCCTAGAAAGGCAAAACCGCAGCAACAACAGCCGCCATGAGCGCAACACCAACACCAGGCTTCAACAAGCCCGCCGCGTCGTCGTCATCATCTCCTGTGATATCATTCCAAGTATCCTCAATGTCGTCTCCAATATTATCGATCCCGTCGCCGATGCGGTCAAAGATGTTGCGGTCGTCATCATCGTCCCAGCTACAGTCCCTACCCTCCGGGCAGCATCCCCACACCCCGTTGTCTTGCTGACAATCTTTGTCCCTTGGGCATCCGCCATTCACGTCGCCGGGGCAGCAGTTGTAGTCATCGTCAACGCAGGCGTTGCCGCACCTCCGCTCGTCGTCGTCACAATCGTTGTTCTGAGGGGAGCGGGCAAGGACATTGGCAGATGATTGGCCGAGTGCGCGCCCTAGAAGGGGCTCCATGGGCAGTGTGGCGCGCTTGAGGAGAGCATCATTGCTCTCCGCCGCAAGATTTGGGCTTGCGAGAGCCAGCGAAGCGAGCGCGATCGTAATGGAGACGGAGGAAAGGCGCATATCGATCGAGTTTTGCTTGCTTGGTGGGAAGAAAGTATGAATTTGGGAGGCGCTCTCGGAAGATATTCAAGTGATCTTGACGTTTCACTGGAAACCGGAAAAGGTGCAGTATGAAAGTGAATAGGGTTGTTCGTTGACTTATGATATTCTAGATCAAGATTGCGCGAACGCCAGGGTCCTTATATACATCATTTGTCTAGGCTTCCAAGATCTACACCGCACACTCTGCAAAGCCATGTGCTGTACTTTGCATAGATACAGCCAAACCGAGCGACGCCAAGCGCTAGGCAGGCAGTGCAGGCCCGCCATGGCCAGTTCCAAGCCCTGTGGCCAGCGGAAACGCCAAGCGCGCTGATCCAATCAGAAGGGCTCCAGCCTCGTATAGCTTCCTTGGGACCCTGGCCTAAGCTGAGCTGGAAGCGATCAGCTGTTCCCACTAAGCCCGATCGAGTGGGTTGGAGCGCAGCTGAATAGGTTGTCGCGCGGTGACGTGATGTAGCTTCGTTCTCTCACTCTCAGAGTCGTATATGGGTCGGTAAGGCTGAGCCTTCTGCAGAAATAGGCTCGACTGGGAGTGCGGAAGCCCGCCCAGGTGGCTTCGTTTGCAACCGTTCGTGGCAATCGCATCCTGCGGTCCAAGACCCGACCAGGGCCCTGAGCTGCCATAGCCCTATACTTACCCCACCTCGGACTCTTGGGATCAGTGCTGCCTATCTCTATACATAGCACAAGCAGGGCCCTTTATGACATACATGCTGCGCCACCACTTTTCAACTCTGTCGATACGATTGCCGAATGAGCATGTGCCCAAGCCTGTTGGAGGTTGATGTCTCGAAGGGAGATATGTCGATGCCTAGCCTGTCGAGGCAGTTCCTCTTGCCGAGTGCAGCGTCGGAGACCTACACAGATGGCATCTTCGGCTCTCCCTGACGACTTCTCAAATAGGTCCTCTGCCATGCTCTGGGTTACAATTTTATGGCTAGTCGCCGCCACCATGACATAGCGTCGGCGCATTGCCTGGGCACTCGCTACGTAGGAGTGCTAATTTATTCTCCAGGTCCGAGGCGTGATGCCCATCGCTCATGGATAGATAACAGGGAGGGAGATACCCTAGTCAAGAGACATGCTGCTACAGGCTAGCCCCAGGTATAACTACGTTCTTGCATGGGAATGCTACAATAGCTACATCCCACGGAGACTCTACTACTACGAAAGGGAGACTACACTATGCTGCGTACTACGACAGAACAGATAGAAGAGTTCAACAAAGTTTATAGATTTATACAAGATCACCATCAACAACTTACAAAAGATGGCCAGCTTTAGCTGTAACCGTACATGCAAAGGAATATACAAAAGACAATCCCCCCATTTGGGCAAAAAGAAGACAGGGAAACTTCCAAGTCAGAGCCGCAATTCATGCAGTCCTCCGCTTGGTAAAAACCTGCTTGGGATTGGAACAAGTGCTAAGGGGGATTACGGCCCTCGCATGATTTATGATTTATTCGTAGGATTGAAAAGGCTTGTAATTTTTTTTTTTGTTTTTGAGGGGGTTGTGCATTTTATGCGTTTTTTTTTTTTGTTGTTTTTTTGTTTTTGTTTTGGGAATATTGGTGGGTTGGGTGTGGTGTTTTTTGGGATGGATGGATGGATGGTTGGTTGGTCGCAGCTTACCACAAGGGTTTCCCCGTCTTGCATGTCCGATTCACGAGGCGGATGAGGATATTTACTTAAGAGGACCGGGCAGATCAGCGCCGAGGTGCCAGCTCGATGCGCGCTGCTAAGGTCGTTAAGGTGCGCGGCTCGCCACAGCTACGCATCGAAATATCTGTTTCCGGACCGTCGCTCGAACTGTGCAATTATAGGGTTACCTTGTGGTAGTGCTTTTTTTTTGGGATTTTTGTTTTTGACAGGATGATGAACGACATGACATGTAAAGAGGGTGACAAAGCAAAACGTGAGAAAACAAGACAGGATTCGTTGAGCAAAGATAAGTTTGGATGGATTCTTATCTTAGACGTCGATCATGGTGGTGTCGAGGTCGATGGGGCCGGTCTGGTTGTTGTTGCTGTTTTCTTGGTTTTGGGGGTGGTTTTGGGGGTTGTTTTGCTGCTGTTGCAGTTGTCGGAGTCTTTCGGTTTCGCGGCGATATCGTTCCTTTTGGATACGGCGCCATTGGGCGGTGGTATAGGGCGAGGGCATGCCGGACATGGTGGTGTCGTTGTCGAGGTCGAGATTTCGGGGGATGTTGACGCGGATGGGGGCGGTTCCGGTCTGGTTTTGATTTTGATTGCGACGGTTTTGGTTGTTATTAGGGCGGGATTGGTTGCCCTGACCCTGTTGACGAAGGTTAGAGGCTTCGCTAGAAGGATTGGAGGAGCGGTTGTTAGAGTAATAGGGACGGGATTGATTACCCTGGCCCTGTTGGCGAAGGTGAGAGGCTTCGCTAGAAGGATTGGAGGAGCGGTTGTAAGATTGGAAGGAGACGGAGCGAGAAAAGTTACGGTAATAAGGCATGGTGGGTGGGTGGATTGAAAAGAATGGGGTACGAGTGTGATAAGAAGTTGAGATAGGTGGATCTTCGACCTAGTAGATAAACAGTGTCCTTAGGGCACTGTTGACTATTTCGATGGAAGATGGAGAGAAGAAGAGAGACGGGAGGGACGGAAACAGTAAGCCCCCTCTTGCCCAGCAAGCCCCAGGCAGACAGGATATGCCATAGATTTCGATTATTGCGAGCCTATCGCTATCCTCTTCTGGTGCGGAAGTAAAGCGGGATAGGCGATGGATGGAAGAGTCCTCCGCGCGACGAAAGAGTCAGGTCCAACTTTGGCTCAAACTATAAACCACGTTTCCCAGAAAGCGAGTTTCGTTTCACATGTACACATCCACATTTGAAAGGCACGTACACATCCCCATTTGAAAGACATCGGTTTATTTTCGTCTCATTCTTCCTCACTTATCGACCTGCCCGGCCGGCTTGAATTTCTTCCTCGGTTTCGAGCTTGCCAGCGACGACGTGCTGCCATTAGACGCAAGGCTGTCCCGGTCCCGGTCTCGTTTGCGTTTCTCTGGCTTCGCATCGCGCTTTCGCCGCTGCTCTTCCTTGATTTTCAGCCGCCGCTGGACCTCGTGGGAGATGTCTTCTGTGTCTAGGGACACGGGCATGACATTGCGGACGTCTTCATCGGCGCCGGGTATCACCATATCGATCCGCTTGCGCTTCACTGGTTGAGCTTCGAGGACCGGCTGCTGCGGTTCTTCGACCATCGCGATCTCATTCGAGATCCTGTGGCGCTTCGTCCTCTTCCGCGCAGTGCCGTGTTCGGTCCTAGACGTTTTCGAGTCATTTGAGGACTTCCTAGAATCGGATCCTGAACCCGAGCTTCGAGCAGCTCCTGTTCACAAGTCAGATATGCACCCGATCTACTACGATCAAGGCTATGATGGAAAATGGACTAACGTGGTAACTGAGGGTCCGAGATCAGCAGCCGCGTTATTCAAAGCGAAATGTAAACATTCCACAAAGACCAAAACTCACGATGTGTTTCTTTACGCCCTCGAACTGCATGACTAGTTTTTGCGTCCGCTCAATCATGGTTGAGATCAGTCGGAAGGCATCGGGGTCAGAAGAGACCTGGACTTGGAGAGCTTGGAGCATCTTTAGATGCGACGACAGGACAGAGTCGTGCTGTGTGCATATCTATCCATCCAGACCAGGTCAGCTTGAGTGAAATGAAAACTCTCCTTCCCAAGCTGTCTGACAATGTCACACTGCCAGTAGACTCAGGAACAACGCCGCAGGGCTAAGCTAGGCAGTGATCAAGGATGCAGCTCACGCACCTGAGGCCATGAAAGACGCGGGTCGGGCCCTCGGCTATCTTTGATGCCGTCCATTTCGTCGCGCACCTCTTCTACGGACGGGTTCAGCGGCGGAATAAAGTAGTTTTGAGGCATTGTGGACGAGAGCTGCAGACTCGATAGGATGACGTCGGGTTAAAGTTCTTCTGTGCTCGTCGCGGCTTCGATCCCCGCGCCAAGACCCGTTACTCCGCCAATACTGCACGGACCAGCTGTTCTAGACCCTGTGCAGGATAAGCAGAACAGAAGCCTGCGATGCGGGTGACTCTAGAAGCTAGAGATTGGTCTTGATTCACAGAGATAAATGGTGTCATCTAAGTGATTGCACACAGGCTATGCCGATGTATGGCTTGTTTGGTGGCCTGATTGGTGGCTCGCATTGTAAATGTTCACCCACTATACACATAAAATTAAGAAAGATATCTCAATAATATGGCTATAGATAAGAGTACAAATGCATGCTTGAGGAAGGGAAAGAAGAGGGGAAGGAGAGATCGAAACCAGAATCAGTTATTTGTACTGATGCCTAGATTACGAACCATCGGAAATATATGCCGAACGGGTCTCAATTGCTGGCCTATGGTTCGACTAAGGGAAACTCTGCACATTGCGAGGACAAATGCTCGACGGTCAAAGTCACTGGGCTTGGCAGTGAAGCAGCATCAGTTTCGATCCATCTAAGTGGAGGCTACTAGAGCGCAGGAGAGAATGCATAGATGAAAAGCATAAACAAATCGGATTAATGGGTACTATATTCAATCATGCCTATACGTTATATCCCAATGCGCCAAGTCCAGTACGCCGGCCAGGTATAATACAAAACCCTTCTATCACATCACCATGCACCGGCATCAAAGTCAAATCTCGCTAGCTCCTTCTGCGAATCCTCCACGTCCTTCTTCGCCTTCATCCGCATGTAGAAGATGGGGCAGTCTCGTGAAGAGCAGATAACCTCGCAGTGAAGACTGCCTTGGCACCGCTGACATTGCGTCCACAGGCGCCCAAATCGGACTTCTAGGTCCGACATCTTGTTCAGACTCTTGGTATAAAGTTCTCCCAATCGAGGGCGGCATGATTCACACACTGCGCCTGCCATTAGATCCTTTCCACTCAGCGGTTTCTTGCAACCAAGGCAGGTTTCTGTCTTTTTGGTGAACTTCATGAGTCCGCCCATGGTCGGCGCCGCCATGGCAATGGACCGGGTGTGCTCACCATGGAGCAGCTGTCCGACCTTCTTCTCTCCCAGAATAGGTTCAAAAATACGTCCAAGGGGGTTGGCCAGCTGATTGTCGAGATAGTACCTCGTGTCGATGGGAATGTTGTTCTCGAGGACATAGATAGGGTCTTCAGACTTTTCGTAGTTTTTGGAGCCAGCAGTGCCTTTGACGATGACGTACGGGACACGGTCACCGAGGGCAGGCGCAGATCCGGCGTCGCGCTTTTTCATACGTTCAGCGAGCTCGACGTGGGCTTGCTTAGCGGTATAAGATTCCTTAGTCAACGCTTTCGTAATGACGAGCTTCGACATGTCGACTTTGTTTTGCAGCAGATCAGAGATTGTGTCTTTGACGTAGCTGGGGAGAGTCAGTACAGAACGGAAAAGCAAAAATGGAGGACATACTCTTGAGCGCCGTCGACGTCACGGTCAATCAATATCTTATGCAACACGGTTTCAATGACATTTTGCACGAGCAAGCAATTGTCTCGGCGCACAGTCTCGATACCCTTCGTGTCCATCTTGTCGTACTTCTTCGGGTTGGTCCAATAAAGCCCTGCGTATCGCTTCTTATTGATAAGAAGATACGGGAAGTAGACTTTCTCGAACTCAAGCTTGATGGGCTTGATAAACTTCGACGACACGTATTCGGAAGCTTCTTGACCAAGTTTCATGGCTTCCTCGAGTTCAGTGACTCCAAACTTCACCATGACCGAGTCGGTGTCACCGTAGACAACCTTGGCATCGTGAGAATAGCCGTTGGCAATGGTATATTTTGCCTCGACTTCTTGCTTTGTCTTCTCGATCATTTGGCGACCGTAACTCGTGGTACTACTAGCAATGGGAAGACACGGGAGTTTTCCGACTGTAGCACCCGTAAGACCGTAAACACTGTTGGCACTAACTTTCAGAGCCAACTGTCGTCCGTTCAAAACAGCCTTTTTGAAAGGGTCGGTCTCCTGCGCCAGCTCCTTCTTGGCCTTCTTTCTAGCACCCAACAATTCCTCCAGAATTTGCGACAAAAGACCTTTACGAATTTTTGGTGTGCAAAACATATCGCCATTGGGCGTAACAATATAATCCTCGTCCTTGACCAAGCCAGTTACACTGCTTTTGTTGAGCAAGGTAGTATAGCACAAGTTGTGAGCTTGGATAATCGAAGGATACAAGGAGGCGAAATCAAGGGTCGCGATGGGCACGTCATAATAATCACGGATAGGTTCAATGACAGTAGCACCCTCGTAGTCCTGCTCGTCCGTTGATTTCATATTGGGAATCACCAGTTGTTGCTGTAATGCTTTTCGATATAGCTGGCTGAGGAACTTGACTTGCTGTCCGCGCGAAAGCAAAAAGTTGAAGGGCACACCTGTAACTCTAGCCATCTCTGTATAGTTAACGAGGCACATGAGCTTGTCCATTAAACGTTGCGGTAGATATGCATCCTTTAAACAGTAAACAGCAAGACGACGTCGTGAATCCGGCGTGCCGTTGTAGAGCTCAGTAATCATCGTATGATGCACATCCTCTTTCTGCTCTCCCAGAAACTCGTAAGAGACGGAGTTTAGGCTGTAGCTTCGGAGGTTGTGATCCCGTTGGACTAGTTGCAGTAAATCCAGTTGCAGGCGCCCGTTGGTATTCGTGGCCTTCGTGTCTCGGTTACCCATCTGCTTGCTGGAAAAGTTGCTCTCCTTTGCCTCGGACCTCGTTCCGTTTAGCCGGGTCCAGTATGGGAAGCCCGTACATTTGAGGTGCTTCGCTCTGTCTAAGAGATACGGGAAATCAAAATTTGAAATGTTGTATCCAATAATGACATCCGGGTCGACCTTCTGAACGAAGTCCCGCCAAGCCATAAGCATCTTCTCCTCTTGTTGAAACTCCAAAACCTGAGTGTTGACAATCAAACTACAGGTGTTCATCACAAACACGTTCCGGATAAAGGGCTTCGACTCCCCATATCTAGTGACGACGTTGGCAATTTGGATGACCGGATCGTGATTTGGCTCTGGGAATATTCCTTTGCGACCTGCACACTCGATATCAAATGAGAGGATCCGTAAAGGCGCCATCTTGGCCCATTCACCAACTGGAGCATGTGATATGAGACTGCGGTAATCAATGCGCGCCTCAAGCTGGCAGTTCGAGACCTTGTCTTGATGCGAGATAAGCTCGTACTTGCCGGCTGGTGCCTCAACCCATGACATCCCCTGAATGTCGGTATCGATCATGAACCTCATAAGATACTGAATGATGTCAAATGTAAGAATTCCTGATTCTGTGTTGTTCCACAATCCCTTATAGTTGAGCGTTTGGGCTTTAGTTTCCAGCGCGCTTCGAAGCTTGGGTAGATGTCTCGGTTCCGTCACAGTGATTTTCAGGTAATAGCTCTTCTTGTTTCCTTGGAAGCCGTAAATGTTCTCTCGCATCGTTATTTGGACGGATTGAACAACGGGGGGGAACTGGCCAATCTTGCTCTCTAAGAAGGCTCGGTAAGGGTCGCAGTCATCTTTTGTGAAGCCAACTGGGGCAGCAATGTACAAATAATGTTGAAACCCGGTGACATGGAGGAGTACTGACTGGCCCGCCTAATTTGAGTCAGCGTCTATGAGGCAAGTGTTGAGTAGTGAGCACGAGAAGAGCATACCTCCGTCACACCGAAAAGCCGAATGGCTGCTTTTCCCATCGTTGTACCCTCTTCCGCGTCGATTTGCTGAAAACATATTTTGTCCTGCGTAGGGTCAAACGGGCCAAGTGGCGGCCGTTCCCATTGCTGGTCCTTCTCCGCGTTGCTCTCTTTCAACCCAGTGATGTCCTGCGTCAGCTTCTCGAGGACCTCTTCCTCGAATTGGCTCTTTTGTGGCTGACTTGAGCCGACCTTCCTCTGTCCATTTTGTGTCCGCGGGCTTGGTTTGACTGGAGCTTGGGCATCGATCTTTCGCTTCTTCATCGTGCTCGGGGATTGCATGGCGCCGCGGGAATTGTTGGATGCGTTGCCGAGAACCCGCTTCTGGGGCATGGCGATAGCTTCAGGCATGGTGGAAGCTCATAGACACGTAAACCGATACACCTCGTAGTGTAGGTATCGCAGGTCTCGAAGAGGCGTTGTTTGTGCGGGCTCAAGCTTCGCGGTCAATCTGGGGCGGATAATTAATCGAGGCGTGTCTCGGTCGCGCTTGACGTGACCCGACGCGTTGAGCGCTGTCACGTGATTAGTCCTCGCAACGCCCCTCCACATCAATTAGATCTGACCAATTACTATACAAAGTCAGTCTCCTACCTGAGGGACATGCGAATACCCTCAATATCGCTCTTTTCCGTCTAGTCTCGAATGGCTCCATATATTCAGGGCCGACATTGCTTGAAGATCAACCCTAATTTGGCTGAAGTGCACTCCGTGCGTCATCAGGCCAACTTTCCTCAACATCATGGTCCTATGGACTTTCCTGCGTCGATTATATGCTATTGTAGCAAATTAGAGACACATGCTTCGGTTCCCATATCAAGCCCAGCACATCGGCTCGAATTAATCGAATTGTACAGGAATTCCTTGTGCCTTTAGCAATTTAAGGTAAAGGCTTGCTCCTAAGCCGGTGCCAAGCCAAGTGGTCAGTGGCGCACTTTGATCTTCCACCTCGGTTGTACCCTGCATAGCGGTCACGCACGGGCTGTCGAGTTCAAATTAAACTCGGCTCACAATGCTCGGCTCAGGGGCTCTTCTGGACACATAAGAGCCGCCGCCTTCGTTCAACATCGCCAGCTACCCGGCTATTTGTACGGCTTCGCGCGCTAGGTCTTTGATACAGACACGGATGTCGGATACAACTCAAGCCTGAACTTCAGAGGGAGGGGGGGTGGATTTGTTGCAGCCGGTCATACTATGTAGGGTCAATCGGGCTTTGCAAGTCTCATCCGCCCGTACCGTGCCCTGTGGCCATCGAGAACTAGTCGCTGCAACAGGCTAGATGCTCAGGCGTCGGCATTTGCTCGGACTTTTTTGTTCCGCAAAAAGCAAGGTTGGTAAATTATAGGCTCATGTTATGATATACAAATGAGGAGCTTGGTGAATTAATAGATCTAGGTATCGAAGGCAACGGACGAAAGGGAACAAGGTTACACAAGTCTCAACATCTCTGAACACATGTCAATCCATTTCAACAATGTCATCTTCCCCGTAATGGCGGCATGAGATGGCGTTTAACGGCAACCGTATCTCTTACATCAGAGCTGCCACCAAAGATCCGACCAGCCCGCTCAGAATAAAGCCGCCCGGGGCATTGAATGTGGCGCCACCAGTGAACTTAGGGTCGGATGGGGTCGGGGTTCCGGATGCCTGATCAAAATCACAATTAGCACGTCTTCTTCTTGAAGGTGATGAGGGAAGCTTACCGCGCCGCCTGAGGGCGAAGGGGTGGAAGTGGTGGTCACTGTCGGGATGACAGCAGTAGAACTCACGGTGGTCGAGTCGGCCGTTGTTTCAGTCGCTGGGGTAGTTTCCGCCTCTGTCTCCGATGATTCGGTTGCAGTACTAGTTGGCTCGGTGTCCGTGCCGGTGGTGGTCTGCGTGGTGGTAGACGAGCTGGACGACGCTGACTCGACCGGAGTCGCATCAACCCCACAGTCTTCAGCTGCTGAAGAGACTGAGCTGCCGTAGTACTTCCAGATGTCGTACTCCAAGGCGCAGTTCAGACAATCGTTGAGCATGCTCTTAAAGTTGCTGGTATCACAGTAGCCATTTGAGCGCGCCGCAACGATTACGCCGCCTAGATGCGAGGCTTTCCGTTAGGCCTGGTCGTCCGCCAACGAGATCTAGAAACTCACCGCAGTTGGCATGGCACTCATACGCGGGGGTGCCAGGTTCCTGACGCTTGGTCAGGGGGATAAAGTCCGGGTACTCGAACGCAGTGGCAGAAGCCATGATGCAGGCAGCAGAAAGGACTGTAAGGAACTTCATAGTGACAAAGTGCAGGAATTTGGAATAAAGATTGTGGCAGAAGATTGAGATGGGGAGAGAACGGTGAGGATATACCCGGAACCTCGCCGCTTTTATAGCTGTTCTGGCAGCAGAAGGGACAATCTACTCTTCCACTTCAGGTCGAGTTTCCGAAGCTAATGGAATTCGGACCAGGTCTGCCTTGTTCTGGTACAACCTCTGGTGCAAGTCGGAGCCGACAGGGAGGGGACCAAGGCCTCATGTGGCTGCGATTGGCTGCGTGTGCGAGGGCCTGGCTCCACTCCGCATCTTATCTGATTGATATCCGAAACCCGGCCCTCCGCCTGGGCCCTGTGGTCCACTGGTTCTTGCTGTTGGATTCATCTATCCTTCTTGGCACTCCTCTAGCATCAATCCTCGCTTGCATTCTCGCCCTGCAATTGGGCCGTATCTGCTGGCTTCACGGTGGTGTGAGCATGTTGCACCCTCTAGCCGAGAAAACTCTGCCTTGTCACACCTCTCATGACTCGTTGCAGTCGGTGTCTTCGCCGGTGAAGGGTCGAGGTATCTCCGTATCATCTGATAATCTAACCGCAATGTTACATTGAGGGTAGTGTATACTGAGGGGTGCTATAGACTTATAAACACCGGCATCCGCCGGATACTTGACGCTGTATCACCATCCTCTTCGGACGCAAATCTTCTTCTTCTTCACTCATCTAGCTTCATCCTCTCGTCAAAATGAAGAACCACCTGGCGCTACTTGTTGCTCTGTCCTCTGCTGCTTTGGCGCTTCCTCACGGCGAAGAAGCTGCCAAGGAGATGGGCCCTGCGGCGTTCCTGTGGCCACCAGACCGCACTTGGGGTGCCGCATACGACAACAACGCTCCTTGTGGCTCAGTTGCTGATGCTTCCAACAGAACTGATTTTCCACTAGGTAAGTGCTTGGCATATCTTTTGATGATATGTTATTGTTCTGACGGCTCTAGTCAATGGCCAACTGGCCCTCGTTGTCCAGGACGAGTCATGGAACGTGCAGATTGCCATTTCTGACAAGAATAGTACGTATCTATCCATTACCCGTTTTCACGCTTGGTTATTACTTCGTACTAACGATATTCATCTCTAGATCCGGCAAGCGACAATGACTTCGAGACCATCGTATCCGCAGCTCGCATCAGCGACATAGAACCCGGCCACATGTGCTACCCCGTCCCTAACCCCGGAATTGACACTGAATCTGGAATGAACGCTACCTTTCAAATCAAATACACGTCTGATGCCGAAGAGCATAAGAACCAGACGTACTATGCTTGCGCCGATGTCACATATGTACCTGCTAGCAAGTTCACGTACCAGGTCCCCTGCTTCAATGTGACCATCGATGAGTTTACTCCGACCAATGACACTGATTCAAGCTCCACCTCGTCGAGCAACGATGCCAATAGTTCTAGCACTACTTCGGATTCGAACACTGACGGCACCAGCATCTCCTCCGGCGGCTCATCCGGTCTGTCTGGAGGCGCCATAGCCGGCATTGTTGTTGGTTGCGTCGCTGCTGCTGTCATTGCTGCCGGTCTTCTGTTCGGCTACAGAAGGCTGCTCCAGAAGTATCGTGGCCTTCGTCAAAAGACATCGGTCAGAAATGTCAACTGGGAGGGCGGGGAAGCTGGGAAGCCTGTAACTGCTACTTCGTCGGGGGCTTCTTATGACATGAAACACCTCGATTGATGTCGCTTGGAAGGCTTTAACGAGGCCATCCCAAAGAGGTATACGAAGGTCTACCGCTGGTGAGGCTTGACGAGGATGAACTGACGGCTGAGACATGTCTTTATGATTTTCTTTCTTGGACTTAGAGTGTGTGTGAAAGTAATTAAGGGCCCGATTGGATTAATGTATCTCACCCTTGATTCATTTAAGCTGTAGCTGTGTTGGTTTTTTTGACCTCACGCATCAGTCCAAGTGCAACTATATATTTCTATCGAGATCTCCCTGACCAGGACATATGTGAAGTGACCAGCGTCATAGGACAGTCGCTCTATCTTTCTGAAACATTCTGACAGGGAGTAAAGGGAGGTGACGCTGTAGGCAAGTATTTTCGACCATGCTTCTTCGACTGTCTGGTGAGTCGTGGTCGCACCTGACTGACTGCGGTTTGTTGATGATTCTTGCCTGACAGTTGAGGCAACCACGCCGCAGAACCTGAGTCACGGACCGCAGGCGTGGCAAACCACCATCTTCCCCAACTTTCTCTCACTACTTAGTACTTACCCATAATACGAACTACGGTGGACATAATTAATTCACAGCGACTACTCTTGACATCAATTCTTTCTTTTATCGATTTTCAACCGCAAGCGACAAACGGCACTCGTATTTGGCGCCTAGTGGACGCCCTGTGACGAGCAACTCATAGAAACCGATCGAAAGGGCGGAGCGCCAGTGTTGACGGTTTGTTGTTTCTGAGAAGCGTCGTGGCCTTTTCACTAGGCACACACTGGACTTCAAACTTAACCTCTTTCCAGGGTTTATGGGAACCTTTCGCTTCATCCTCTGTTGACCTTGATTGGCCCTCGAGGTTCTGTTCGAAATCCGCTTCCTTGCGCTACATCGTTGTCGATTCGGTTTACTTCTGTTTCCACTATTACTAAACGGCCAGATGGCCGGCTCTTTTCTCCATTGAAGGGAATGACCTCGTCTCGTTTGATTTGATTCTACTTTACCAATTTCTTATTCAACATGTCTATGTTCAGACCCGCCGCGGATATATCTTCCGACAGCGCTTCAAGCTCCGATGAGAGCGATCACGAAGTGACCACCAGGTCGCAGGCTGAGAGTGGCCGGCCTAGTGTCGAAAATACAAACCTCAAACACCGTCCAGATGATCCAACGGAGGAGACGATTGAGGGCAGCGACATCAAAGACCTACTCACTGCAGATGCCGAGAGCCACACGAACTTAATGACTTCCGCTTTGCTCGAGTTTTACTGTTTTGCGAAAGCAGCGGATCTTTTGAACCGGCAGCATGGATCGCGCAATAGGTACACTCGGGAGTCGCCCGAAGCACAGTATATTGGAAAGAAGATGTTTCTTTACAAGTCAAAATTACTCTCGTCTTATGGAGTTCTAGCAGATGGAGTCCACGCAGATGAGTTTGGGGCAACTCGGCAGTACTATCGGGACAACCTTGACGCAGTGGGGCTGTCTGCCCTGGAGGAATTCGACCTATCGGAAAAGAAACCGGCCCTTGTTGAAGGAGGCCGCGACCTCGTTTTGGCTTCAACACAAACGAGAAAGGAGGCAACAGCGAGCCGCCTTTTGGATGGACCTATGGGCCCGCTTGGTCATCGGCAACTACCTGGCGCGGAAAAGGTTCCTGTTCTGGAGGACGTTCGGCTTGATCTGGCAAGGATTCCACGGCCATTGCCTCTCATGGGGA
The DNA here is from genome assembly GCA_003719405.1 of Aspergillus incahuasiensis. NCBI lineage: Eukaryota > Fungi > Ascomycota > Eurotiomycetes > Eurotiales > Aspergillaceae > Aspergillus > Aspergillus incahuasiensis. The sequence goes on along the minus strand of RHLP01000141.1, from coordinate 9,588 downwards.
GGTCTCCGCCTGGGTTTCCGCTGTTGGATATTAATTTCAAACCTGCCGACAGTACGATGTCTCGATACGAAGTAGAATTTTCCGAAATTCGTGTTGTTGGTCGAGGGTCTTTTGGGGAAGTATATCATGTGCGAAACCACATTGATGAGCAAGACTATGCAATCAAGAAAATCCCCCTAAGCCAGAAGCGGCTGCAGCAGTTGCAATCTGGAAACGTGAATCAGCTCGAGAATATCATGAAGGAAATCCGCACCCTTGCCCGCTTGGAACATGCAAATGTCGTACGGTATTATGGTGCCTGGATTGAGCGGACCAACTACCCATACTTTCCGATTCCTCCCCAAGCTCCAGGAAAGCTTGAATATGAAGCTACCGAGGACAGTGAACCGTGCGAGCCTTCCGGCGCTGAAAGTTTCGGTGTAGTTTTCGAAAACTCACATGAAAGCCAGCAGACATCCGTCGACTCACTTGATTACAGTACTAGTACAAGTTTTTCTCTTGCATCGGAAAATCCGATGACACGCAGCGTCAAGAATGTCATGGAACCATTGCCGCCTAAATTTAGTCAGCCAACACATAGCCTACTGTCGACGTTCGGGGGCTCGGACGCGGATATCTTTACCGATGGTTTTACTCACAACCACTCCCAACTCCAGGTTCAGCGAAGGCCAGGGAATGAACAACCAGCCGTAGTTTTGCACATCCAGATGTCACTTCACCCGATCTCGCTCAGCTCGTTTCTGAGTCAACCAACAACCAACAATCAACCATTAACAACAGACAACCAAGCAACAACAGATAACCAAGCAACAACAGATAACCAAGCAACAACAGATAACCAAGCAACAACAGATAACCAAGCAACAACAGATAACCAACAGATCATCCTCCGACGACACTGCTATCATCTCATTCCATCGCTCAAACTAACCATGAAGATCATTGCCGGTGTCGAGTACTTGCATTCGAAAGGTATCATCCATCGGGACCTCAAACCTGGCAACATATTCCTTTCATGCGCCGAAGAAAAGAATTTCAACGGGTGCCTACCATGCCTGTCGAAACTGGGAGCCTGCTCGAACTTTGCGCACCCGCGAATCGGAGACTTCGGACTCGTTGCCGATATTTCCCACCTGAACGATCGCTCACCAGAGACCGAAGGCCCTGGAAGCAGTATTCCGAAACTTAACCGTGTTGTCGGAACAGAATTCTACTGCCCGCCTTTCTTCCGTGGGCACCGATTTGAAGCAGATAACGAAGCCGGACCCGTACAACCTAACGGAGAGTACTTCGACTACACAATCGACGAATCACTCGATGTGTACGCGCTTGGCGTAATCCTATTCGAACTTGTATATTGTATTCAGACGAAAATGGAACGACAGATGGTACTTACTGAATTGACGAAAGGGGTCCAGAGAACTACGGATAACGGAACAGTTCGGGATCGGCCGGTGTTTCCTACGGACTTTGATACGAAGGTTGACCAGGGAGAAATGGTTCTGCCTACCGGAGAGACTGTTGCGGAGTCGCTCAAGGCTTGTATTAAGGGGATGTTGGAACTGCAGCCGACTCGGCGATGGAGGTGTTCTGACGTGCAGGAGTACCTGCAAAGGCTTCTTCACAATGTCACGGCAACGGCAACGAGATAGGACTTGGAGCCGAGCGAGTCGTTCTAATAATGTTTGTTTGAGCGGACTATTGTTTTGCATGTATTAGGCATTAATTAGTGGCCTAGTAGATCAGGCCAGGCTACACTTTACTTATATAGAAACGTTTAGCTCAACAATCCGATAGAATATATGCGCTCAAGTGAGAGGCGCGATGCTCCGTGGCTTGCCTCGAATAAAGTGAACCGTTGCTAGCTCTCCCCCTCTCAGGATCAACAGTTCGTAATCTACCATGACTTATTGTCGTTCTTCCTGGCCGAATACGGCCAAATATGACGTTTCTGCCGCGGGCTGAATGGACATACTCCGGAAGAGATCTACCGCTAGATCGTAAGTAGGATCTTGGACTCCGATCGGTTTCCTTCGCGTTGCTAAAATGCTCCACTGTGGGCTCAGGGCCCAGCCCAGTATCTCCATCTTTCTCTGATCTGCGAACATGACAATGGCTTTGCATCATGATCTACACAATGTTCCTTTTGCATGATGCGAGTTCCTCAGGGCAGCCGATGATATTTGGCTCTGACATTTGGCCCTGACACCCCCAAGGTAAAATCATTGCTTCAACCAAACCATCAACCACCCGTGAATTATCGCTCCCACACCGAGGTTTTTTTAAAGCTTCTAATATAGAACAGCCGAGAATCGACCATTGCCAAGATGACAGAGACCGCGACGAGAAGCAATTCCATCCTCCACTCGACACACAACACCCCGTTCCCTTGCTCGACAGTCAGTGAGGTCAGTGGAGGAATTGCGAACGCAACGTACCGTGGAAGACTTGACAAGACCCTCGACGACGGCACCGACAGCGTAATTATCAAGCATGCGGAGAGGGAGCTCGACAAGCTGCCTGACCGGTCGTTGTCAACTGCGCGATGTGTACGTCAACCCACGCCAGTTCCTTCCCTCATGCCCACTGCAGCGAGCCCAAACTAAGCCCGCGCGTACAGAACACAGAGCAGTCCCTCCTCAGAGCACTGCAGGATACACCAGTCCGCGAGGTCGCGCACGGGCCGGTCACCATCCAATGCCCACGAGTCTACCACTACCTCTCTCACGAAAACACCCAAATCGTGCAGGACGTCCCGCACGACTGCACACTGCACGCATGGCTGGGGGACCCAAAGATAGTGCATGACGAGAAGACGCTCGCGACGCTGGGAGAAGCACTGGGGATCTGGCTTGCGCGGTTCCATGCGCTGTCGAAGGCCGGTATCGAAGACGGCCTGGCGGCTGTGGTCAAGGAGAATAGCGAGTCGTCCAACAGCGATCTTGCAGTCGTGAAGATGCAGTCGGTCGAGCGGCAATGCGACGACGAGAAGATCAGACGCTATGTTAAGGATATCTTGTTCCCGCGACCGAGCACGAGCCATATCATGGTCCATGGGGACTTTTCTACGAGGAAGTATGCGTGCATGCCCCAACTTCCACCCTTGGCATCCTGTTATGCTAGCCGCTAACAAAGCTTTTTATAGTGTTCTGTTCAAAGGCCCGTCGCCATCGTCGTCATCATCCCCCAAGCAAGCCGCCCCTTCCAACTGCTCCTTGGCAATAATCGACTGGGAAATCTGCTGCTACGACGACCTCGCGCGGGACGTCGGCAATATCCTTGCGGACCTCTACATGCAGCACCGCTTCACCGGCCGCGACGCGCCCCTGACCCTCCTCAAGGCCTTCATTTCGCAGTATCCGTCGTTGAGCGAGGACAAGGTCTATCGGACGGTAGCGCATGTAGGCGAGAACTGCTTCCACTGGATTGCGTATGCGCCAAAGGATCACCCGAAGGAGCAGATTGATGAGGTGGTGAAGTTTGGAAAGGACCTGGTTGTTATGGGTTCGGAGCGCGATCGAGAAGGGATTGAGGGGACTTTCTTTGGGTGTTTGCTTAGGTAGGAGGCTGATGAGGCCTGTTTGTCAAGCATATATACTGTTGATGTCTCTTAGCGTCTAGTTAACCCTCAATAGATATTTCCTGCGCATATTCTTTTGGTTGGGGCTTTTCCGGGTTCTGCTGCACTCAGCACTGAGCTGCGTATGATGATGACTTAGGTAGTTAATGGCAAATGAACGAATGGGCGTTCTGGAATACAAAACATAAAACTCAAACTAACGTACACCAGGTATGAGCACATAGTATTTGTCCTACCTCTGCCAAGAGCTGGGTTTGAGTGAGGTTATCCCCATGCTGCACCTGCATGTACCTAACCCGCGGGCCTCGGCTCATTCCCCGCATGATCGACATTACGCGCCACAACAAGCTCAACCTCGTCTTCCGCTCATCAACCTTCCTGACGACACATATATAGATAGCAGGAGTCAACATGGGCGAAACTAAAGCATCACGGCTGACCCACTTCCCAACAACGCCCTACTCCGAACCCCTCCTCCCCCAACTCAGCATCTCAAACCCCTACTACAATGAGACACATTACGCCCTTCGCACCTGGGTGCGCAACTACGTCGACAAACATATCGCGCCGTACGCGCAAGAGTGGGAGGAGGCCGGCGAGGTCCCGTCGCACGTGTACAAGACTCATGCCGAGCACGGGTTTTGCATAGTGCATCCTCTCACAACGCCAGAAGATGCCGCGAATAGAAGTCTGCCGGGAAGTGTGCCGCGCGAGAAATGGGATACGTGGTGCGGGCTTATTGTCGCAGATGAACTGAACCGCGTCGGCTTCGTAGGTGTTATATGGGGCCTTGGTGGTGGGAATGGGATTGGGTGTCCGCCTATTGCGCGGTTTGGGACACCTGAGCAGCGACGGCGGTGGTTGCCGGGGGTTGCAGAAGGGGAGGTTAGGTTCTGCTTGGGGATCACGGAGCCAGACGGTAAGAGCCGAATTGGAGGATCGTCTTTGCGTCAAACAACATGCTGATGAAGCGTAGCCGGCTCGGACGTTGCGAATATCCGTACCACGGCAGTTCGGCAAGGTGAGCACTACATTGTCAACGGTTCGAAGAAATGGATCACGAATGGAATATGGGCGGATTACTGTACGGCGGCTGTGCGGACTGGGAACGGAGGAAGAAGTGGGATTAGTTTGCTTGTCATCCCGCTAAAGGCGAAGGGAGTGAGCAGGAGGCGCATGCACAATTCCGGAGTCAGTGCAAGTGGTAAGATAGCCTGGGGTAGTCGAACTGTTTTAGTTTCTAGCGGGAAAAGCTAACATGCGCCATGGTCAGGATCAACGTTTATCGACTTCGACGACGTCCGGGTGCCTGTTGACAATTTGATCGGTAAGGAAAATAATGGCTTTCCGCTTATAATGTCCAGTGAGTATAGTCCTCTCAGATCCGCTATCGCAAGGGGAGAAGAAGGCTGACAATACAGACTTCAACCCCGAACGCCTCTCGTTAGCCTGCGCATCCCTTCGACTGGCGCGCGTATGCGCGGAAGACGCCTTCGCCTACGCTAGTCAAAGAAACACATTCGGTGCACCCCTGATAAGCCGACAAGCAATCCAAGCGAAGGTATTCAAGTTCGGGCTCATGATTGAGCCGGCGTACGCGTTCATGGAGCAGCTAGTCAACATCATTGAGAAGACCAACAACGAAAAGACAGACGAGGTCCGGATTGGTGGGATGACGGCGCTGCTGAAAGTGATGTCGACAAGGGCCCTAGAGAAGAGTGTTCGAGAGGCGCAGCAGATCCTTGGTGGCGCGGGGTATAATCGGACCGGTAAGGGCGCGCGGATCGAACAGATTAGTCGTGATGCGAGGGTGCACGTCGTAGGCGGAGGAAGCGAGGAGATCATGATGGGGTTGGCGTTGCAGCAGGAGACCAAGGCGTTGAGCACGAGGAAGGCCGCGTTGGAGAGGAGAGAGAAGGAAAGGGCGAATTTGTGAGCAATTATCTTTCAGTCATGAGGTGGGTAGAGCGAGACCTGCTTCAGGTTACCGCTTGGGAAGGACTGTCATTCACTCGGAGTGACTGCACTACCACACCCGTGGGCTTTGATCCCCGTCAGCTCTTATCTTTTGTCTTTCCTCTCTACCTTTGCAATCCTGTCATTGGTATCATTGACTCTCTGTTCTACTTCGTTTGCCTTTCAGTTCCATGAGTCCATCCGCCATATATCTAAGATAATCCATATACTTTCCTTCTCCTCATCCCGACATGCCTCGCCCCAAATTCTCCAGGAAGACAGCATTTCGCCGCCGGAAGGACATTGCTCTTCGTGAAAAAGCCACTCAGAAGCCTGACTCCCGAGCACCCGAAACACAGCGCCAGGTCCTCACCCACCTCCAGCTCCAAGCGGACAGTGGTTTCCAGCATTCAGAAAGCGACCTCGAATCTCCCCCCAACGGCAACGAAAACCAGAGCCAGCAAGCCGTAATGGGTTCCAAATCACCGCCTAGCCCCGCCTCGGTCTCCAAGAACGGCCAGAAGAGCGAAGACAAACGGCCTGCTCCTAGTTGGCAAAAGTGTCCACGTATGCTTGTCTAATAGCATCTTGCATCAAGAGCTGGGTGCTAACTTCCTTCCTGGTAGAGCTCGAGAACCTTGATAAAGATGACATGCCATTTGCAAGACGCGACAATACAGACCCTGTCGTTAACCACTATCAACTCATCCCCGTCCAGCGGAAACTCGAATGGCGGAAGAGTGAATACAGGCAAAGCCTACCTGATGGGCCGAAGCTTCAGGCTGGGTATGCGCAAACGAGGGAGAAACGCGCTACAAATGCCTGCAGTGCCTGTGCCAATGACAGCGGCCCCTGGAAGACTTGCGTGGCCAGGCAGTATCTGGAGATAGGAGAGCCCAAGCCCACGGACAGGGATTGTGCGAACTGCTTCTTTGATGGAAGGGAGAATGAGTGTAGTCTTCGATTTGGTAAGTGATAATGCAGCAATATAGCTGCATATGTTGTGCCCTTTTCTCATCATGATGATCTTGCAGAACCTCTAGCCGAAACTCCATCCACGCCACGTTCCACACGCCGCACGCGCAGCGGTATCACCCCGACCCCGGGAGATCAACCTCGGTCGAAAGTCAGCACTTGGCGGCCTGAGAAACAGAACCAAAGCACCTCTCCTAAGAAGGCACTTGAGCTAGGGAGAATAGAAGGACAAGAGCGTATCCAACTGGGACCGCGGAATCAGCCTCAGCAGCAGCCTGCCGCTGCTCTTTCGCAGGTACCGACACCATCTAGCGCCACTGAGAACAGGAATCTCGGCCAGAACAATAATTTAACAGCTGGATTTGGCCGGTCAAGTGTCACTATTGGTGGTAGTCTAAGAGGGTTCGAGTTCTTTTTACGCCCGAGTGCATACGATGATCTGCCATGCTTGATAAGGGCGCGAGAAGAGTTGGTGAGAGTCGGCCTCGTGCTTCAGGGGCGGATCACGCAACTCGAAATGAGAAGGGAGGAAAATGTGGAGAGAGGCGCCGGGGAGAATCCTTGGGATATTTGGTTCAGAACTGAGTGAACGAATCCGGAAGGGAAGAATCGGCTACCTCGATTGAATCGGATTTTGGTGCTAATCCTTTTGTATGTATGGCCAATAGTCGCAATTTAGACAGACCTCTAGAGATTGCTTTGAGTCGATCAATAAATATGTTAGGCTTACAATATTGGCCTCCAACTAGCCAGTAGTCGACAGCAGATATTTTGAAGCGGTGGTATCTCATAATGCACAATATGTGGTGTAGAGAGCACCCTGGCTCCTTCAAGGAGAAGACTTGACTACCACCTCGCACTGCAAGCAAGCCCCTCCACGCATCTCTCCTGACAACCCCTTTGGTATCTTGGCCTCACTTTAGTGTACCGACCAGTTTTGACTAACCCGACGGCCAAGACACCCTCACGTTATTCAAGAATGTTTCCTGACTATTCTGCTCCTCTGTCATACCTATCATCTTCCCGCACTCAAGCCAACACAGCGCCAGACGATGCCGAGAGGCACGATAACCAGGGATAAGGCAGCCAGTCTATGGCTCTTCTTGATGTTCTAGCTTACATACCCACCATCTCTCATTCGACCGGGCTCCTCAGACTCGTCGTTGCTCTTCTGGGGCGGCGCAAACCCAAGATAACACACATTTGAGCCCGGCAGCAATCGATCTACCGTCCTTTACAAATGACTCCTGTTACCATTTGGCGCTTGCGTATTACCCCTTTGATAGCTATTTACTAAGTACCGCGCCTTCAGGTGACAATCGCTATACAGACAGTGCAGGAAATGGGCCCAGCCCGGCCATGACCTGGGTGTGTGCAGCAGTGCGTATTGCCAGGGACGACATTACGATATATGAGATTCAATGAGCTAGGATCACCTGCGCTTACATCGATTGGTCGTCGCCTGTACGTAATATGAAGTTTTGGCAAACTCAGGAACAACTTGTCTAGCTCGAGGTGCAAGCAGGCCGACTTTCCACTCTTATCTTGATACGACAGCGGTCTTTTCCCCAGTCTACATTGGGCCCAGTCCGGGAGATTTCGACTTAGGGTACTGCACTCGGATGATGTGGGCATGGATAGTAGTATGGGGTATATGCGTGGTGCCTTACTACATAGAAGTTGGCTAATGGTCGAGTTCTGACATTTTTAAACACTGACTAACTAAAGCTCTGTGAAGAGATTTCGATTCATCCGTAGTCGTGAAAAGCCCTGCGCGCAACGTTCTTTTGTTTCCATGATTTCTCTTATTCTTTATTGATGCTTAGAACTTGCTAGACTAAGGATAAAGTGGATGAGATTCGCCCCTGATACAGTTTTATCACAACTCCAAAAGACAACATCTCACAGTGGCCAAAAGACGAATGAAGCAAGGAAAGCCCAAAAACGAACCATTTCTTTAGACCTACAGAATATCCCATGGATTTACCACGTCTTCCTTCTCCACCTCCACGTCTTGTACCAGCTGATTGATCCTTTTTTGAACAATTGCAGAGTAAGCTGAGAGAGCAACAGCAGCCTGCTTTAGCAGATCTAAATCCTCGAACATGTTTGGTTCAAGCGGCAACGGAAAAATCTTGTGGCCATGTCGTGAAGGTACTCTGGTTTGGGGTGCCGGCATGTTCTCGACTTCCCTCTCTACAACCGGTGCGACGGCATGGGGTGCTACGCCCTCTCCCTGTCCTGAAAAAAATAATTAGCTATTAGACCCTCTGGGCCACTGGTCTGTGGGAAAGAGGTGTGAGCGTACGGTTGCTGCAATACAATCGGTGGCTGTGACGACAGTTTCCGCAGCATCTGCTTATGGGTCTATCGTCAGGAATAACGATGGGAACGACGCAAGCTTTCCAAGGCCCCCTGCCATCCTTACAGGCATCACATTGAGCTTCTACCAGTACTCCACGAGTCTGCACAAGCGCTGCCGCCAACGCGTTTGTTCCTTGAAGACGTTTTCGCCTTATTGCCCCGTATCTATCACGACGCCAATCCAACTTTCTCGCAACGGGGAATTCCTGATAGTGTCGCAAGACTGGATGTGTTGCTTCAGGTGGAACGGCTGGGAGGTCGTTAGAGGCAATCAAGCGACCCATGGCTGCGGCTTAACCCACTCATTAGCGCTCTCTTACTAGTGGAACTGGAGGGAAATTGGCTGAGACTAACTGTCTGGTCTTGGGAGCAAAACTTGGAGATTTTGGCGTGGTTGCCCACCAGTGATACGAATTCACTATGACGGTGAATACTAGTGGAGAACAGCAGTTGGCTTGGTAGTTGGATCCTTGGTACCGAGCCACCCACACTAGGGCTACAAGGATATAAATACTATAGATATCTATTAATATAAAGAATATAATTAATCTATTATTTCTATAACTTTTCTATATATAGTTCCTAGTAGGCCTCTATAATAAGGCTAGTATTAAGTTCTCTATCCTTTATATCTATTACTTTATAGGTTATAAGTCCAGGCCTCTATACTAACCTAATTTATTAATTTAGAACCCTAAAAGATTATATAAAGC
>RHLP01000140.1:0-140811 GCA_003719405.1 Aspergillus incahuasiensis | reverse complement strand
GGGTGAGAAGAACGCCCTGTTGCGAGGAGGTGATGGGGCAGGTGGTGAGGAGTTGGTTGAGGAGGCTCTGGACACCGTCTCGGGCGGTGGCTTTTAGGGATGCATTGAGAGGTTCGGAGGGCGGGAGCTCGAGGGGGTTCGGGTCGTTGGCGAGCAGGTGGCCGAGGTCGAATGTGTATGGGGTGGGCTTTGAGACGGTGATAGGGCTGGTATGCCATGTGAGCGACGTGATGGAAGATAACAGGAAGGGTAGGTTTAGACTTACAGCCTCTCGAGCTTAGGTTTGGAGGCAGACTTCGCCTCTGTCGCTGACTTTGCCATCTCTGATTGGAAACCTGTATGGCTACAGCGCAGTGACCTGATGATAACGAAAATATCAAGTTGGAGATAATCCAAAGGCGGGAAGCAGAAAAAAAGTTCGGGGATAGTTTTGGGCCGCCGCTTTTGCTGGGCTGTGCTAAGATTGGAGGCAGACCGCCTTCTAAAGCGGCAGCGGCGCTAACCGCCTACAGGATTCTGAGGAGCGGCCAAAAATGTGCTCCGACTTCCCTGTCTCTCCCGGCCGGCGACCAGGCTCCACGATCTCAATCGCACTCCAAGTACCATTGTCTGCTATAGCACTGGCCATTGTGCCGGTGTATCGCATCGCAATGACTTCCGCCTTTTGCTCTGGCTGCTTGACGCAGCTTCGTCAGGCACCTCGCGCCGTTCTACCACCGCCGACCACAGTCGTGTCCCGGACAGCGGCATTCCACACCACCGCCCCTCTCCAGAAGGTGATTCAAAAATCCAAGTCTTCGGGCTATGAGGGCCCCAAGTATCGTGTTGCAGTTGTCACCAAGATCAGGAAGAAGGCCAGACGAGAGGACAAGTCACGCCCCCCAGCCGTTGGAGAGCGCAAGGCCCTCCGAAAGCGGATCGTTCTCAGCAATCCGAATGCTCTCGAGGTCGAAGGGATGCAGGAGCTCAATGGGGAGACCATGGTTGATTCACGTCTCCGCGGCTCAGTTGTCGCCCTCCCCGTGCCGATGATCGACCAGCTGCGAGCTGTACAGGCGTTCAAGACTAGCCAGGGCTGGTCAATCTTTCGCCGCCCAGGGACGGTTCTGCGACGCGAGACTTTGGAAATGGGTAGGCAGTTTGATCGCATCTCGAGTGAGGCCGCCGGTGATCGGTCTTCATTAAAGAGGATTATTACCGGGCAGAGGAGAGCGGGGAAGAGTGTGCACTTGTTGCAGGCTATGGCAATGGGATTCACGAAGGAGTGGGTTGTTCTGTCTGTTCCGGATGGTAAGTTCTATGTGATCCCTCTGGGTCTCGAATCCCACTTGTATTATTGCTGACTGAATCACTAGCTCGGGAATTGGTTGTTGGAAACACCAGCTATGCGCCACTCTCTGAGGATAAACCTAACTTATACGTCCAAAATGCGGCAACGGCCGAATTGCTGTCTCGTACCGCCAACGCGAACAAGAAAGTTCTTTCCAAGCTCCTCGTCTCTCAACAGCACCCTGCTCTTCCTGCTATTAAGCCCGGCATGACGCTAGAAGACCTCGCGAAGTTTGGTATTCAGGATCAAGCGAACGCGTGGCCTGTCTTCCAGGCTTTGTGGGCGGAACTTACAGCAACTTCCGCGGCTCCTGGACTTGAAAAGCACTTTGCTCCCCGCCCTCCTACGCTCGTGACTGTCGACTCTGTCGGCCATTGGATGCAGGAAACCGCATACCGTAGCATGAAGCATGAGCTTATCCACGCTCATGATCTTGTCTTTGTGCGACATTTCCTTGATCTGTTGAAGCCTGGCAAAGGAGAATCCGCCCTTCCCAACGGTGGAGCGCTTCTTTATGCCACCTCAGCCTCGAACCACCCATCCATTTACGCCTTTGATGTCGCTCTCAAGCAAGCTGCAGCTCGCCACGCCGGCGTGGGCCCCTCATCTTCTGAGTTTCCTCTTCCCAAACCCTACAGCAAACCCGATACCCGCGTCCTCGAAGCTTTCAACTCCCCGAAACCCTCCGCTGCCAAGGAGGGTATGTTGAACGTGCAGGAACTCGGTGGGCTCACCAAAGATGAAGCCCGCGGCTTCTTGGAGTACTTTGCGCGCAGCGGTCTTCTTCGGGAGACAGTCAGCGACGAAATGGCTAGTGAGAAGTGGACGCTGGCTGGTGGAGGTGTGATCGGTGAGCTTGAGAAGCTAGGTAGACGGGTCCGGGTGGCTGCATAGATGATTTCTCTTTTATAGAGCACGTCCTAGGTGTTCGTTTCCCTCCTCTTTGATCTTGGTCTGCATTCTTTGTATGTTGGGAAATGGGCCTCCGGATTCACTTGTATTTTACTATTTGGTTTTTGCGTGTATGTTCTGTATGCATATAATGAACGGGTATTTTTTCAATATCAAAACCTGCGAAGCAGCGACTTGTCCTGCGTGGATTATTCTAGAGCCACGCAGGCCAGGTTGGGCATTAGCAACATCTCATGTGATGCTGGCCATCATGACATGCATACAAGTCAGGCGATGCACCATGAACGATGGTCAGCCATAATGGAGCCCATTAAAGACTTGAACCTCAGCCCGAACAGTCGTTTTATTCACCAGAACAATCCAGAGATCATCAGGGGTTCTTGGTGTGGAGAGATACGAGCTGCTTGAGTTAGGTGGCCGCCTAAGCCTCAATTCCTCCACTCTCGCTACGGCCACTTGTTGCGTCTTCTTTCGCTTCGCTTCTGATCGATCCCAGCCTTCCAAAGCCTCTGAGGAGCTGCGCCCGACATCTACTTAGTCTCCAGAAGACGCCGTGCAACGTCAGCCCTCGTTCTCTGTCGTTGAATGACTGAATCGCTCTTCCCCGCACCGTACCAACAGCAGAATTCCCCCAACGCTCCCGCAACAAGCGCTCACTGCGCGCCCGAGAACTCGTCTCGAGACGATGCCCAGCTCGAATCAGTATACGAACTCATATCGACCACCAACCTCCGCACCGCCTGCTCCAGAATGGCGAGTCCCGGCAGCACCTCCGAGACCATCAGGGCGCCCAGTCGCGAGTCCCCCACCACCGCCGCCTCCTCCGTCTTATAACCCGGCCACGGCTAGCTATGGTCCAAGTCCTAGTTACAGCCCGAACCCAGGAAGTGCTGGTCCAAATGCTTCAAATGCGCCGCCGATCTCTGGGTTTACTAGTGTCGACACCGCAGCCTGGGGCGTCAACTACAATAGGCATAATTATATACACACGCCCCCTCCTCCGCCGCTACCGGTAAGCTGTTTTCGTGCGCGATTTATGGCTCCTCACTAAAGCGTCATTATAGCCTCGGCCCTCGAGTACCTCTGGTCATCAATCAAACGTCCAGTCCCCGATAGTGAGCCCCGCGGATTCCTATCAGCCTCCGGTAGGCGCGCCTACTCCGAACTATGGAGCCCAGGGACCGTCGGGGAATTATTACCAACAATGGGCATCGAATCCTACCTACACGCCTCAGCAGCCTGTTAACTCTTTATCACCTCCACCGCCAACCCCGCCGCCTGCTCCGCCAGTGGTTGACACGCCCACTTATCCAAGCCCCCCGCCGGTAGCATCACAAACTCAGCAGACCTGGAATCAGCCATCGACGCAATCGTATCCTAATATAGCCCCAAGCCAATATAACCCTCCAAGTGCCGTTCCCAGCTATCCAACCCAGCCTCCGACTCAGCCACCACCCAGCTTTTACCCGAATGCCAATGTACAGCCAGCTGCTTCATTTCCGCCAGAAAGGCCCGCATCCCAATCTCCGGCTGCAGCTCCGCCTGTGCCACCAAAAGCTGGTCCTACCGTGTTGGGTTCTGGTGGTCTTTCTGATTGGGAACACCTCTCTCCCACCGCAGGTGACATTGATGATGTAGCTGCCTTCGGATCGAGATTGGATAGTCCGCCAAATGCAGCACAGGACTTGGCCCCAGGCTACGGAGCTGGTAACACGGGGATGATAAGTAGCAGCCACTCGCCGACACCGTCATTTTCGAACATAGACTATACGAAGCCGGCAGTGAGTGCAGAGGCGTCTCAATATTACTCGGCGCAATCACCTACCAGTCCAGGAAGTCGCCACGACTTTCAACCACCCGCACACCCGGTCAGAATGGACACTGCTGGATCAGATTATACTACAGTGTCTGGTTTTGCAAACTCGGAAAATATAGACGGCGTCATTGAAGCATGGAATAAGCCTTTCGCGTCGGATAATAGGCCATCGTCGATACAGCAGAGTCCTAGATTTGAGCCAGAGCCATTCAACAGACCATCGTCGGTACAACAGAGTTCCAAAGCTGCACCAGACCCCGTATCACCTCAGCTGACTCCAAGTCCAATTGAAACCGTCCTTGAGAAGCAGCCGCAAACTGCAGCACCGGAAAAAGAGGCACGTTTTGACCGAGTAGGTAGTTCAAAAGATGCTATCAATGAGTCTGTAAGGACTACAGAGTTACCGCGCCCTCCATCTAGACAAGTGGATCGCTTCGAAGATCTTGATTCCTGGTCGCAATCCTCTTTGGAACGTTATGTGGCAATGTTGCGGAAAGAAGCTGTCGCTGACTCCGATGAAGAGCGCTTCAAGATCTTCACAACATTCATGGCGAAGGAAATGAAGCTACGTGAGATACTTTACAGCATCGAGCATGAGGCCGACGCCGCTGCAAATACTCCACAGCAACCGCCTGAAACTCAAAGTATAGTTAAAATACCGGAAGAAATCAAGCCAATACAGCCCACTCCTGACGAGTCGGGCTTGATACCAGTCGAGACTGAGGACGACTTTGCACCGACGAGCAATTCGGACGATACGGAGGATGGCAGGTATAGTCCAGGGGGACGCCCAATACTACCCAGGCTTCATACCCCTAATCCAGCGGCACTCCATAGATCAACTTCGAACCCGGGAGGTCATAAGTACACTGCAAGCCACGCTGTGGCAGCCCATGCTCTGCGCTCTACCTCGGTACCGCCTAACCAGGGTGAAGTATACTCGCCTCTCACGACGAATCCACCGCAGCGCATCTACACGCCATTCAAATATACAGAAGGGCCTCAGAGAGGCTCAGACAAGCTAGAGATTGAGCGACCGGCTTATCAAGCTTATTCTGCTTTGCGACAAGCTCAAGCGGACAGTGGACGTTTGATGGCTGACACGCCTGCCGCCCCACCTGAAGGTAATCGGAAGCGGGCTACCTCCGGAGCATCTATTCAGAACGACCTGGATGAGACCTTTGTCGGGTTGATCAGAGAAAAGAGTGTCAGCTATCGCAATAAACCTCCTCAGACTTCGACACCGCCGCCGCTGCCACCTTCCCTCCGTGGAGGCAAACCGCCTGGTCCTGTTGAAGAGCTGCGCGCTGTCACCTCTTCGCCTGTCAACAAACATTTGGAAAGTCTGTGGCATACTACGATTAGAAGAGGTCTGGAAAAATTCGTTAACGACTTTGGTTTTGTGCGTGACACCGGCCGAGCCTGGGAAGCGGCTAGTAAAAACCGCAAAGAAAACCTCGACAAGCAACGCATCCAACGTCAGGAGGAGTCGGAACTCCATATTGACGCGCTATTCAATGGGAAAGAGATTGGCTATGCGGACATCAACATCCTTGAGGAAGAGTTCCGCCAAACGGAAGCACGTACCCAGCTTGAAGAAGAGCGAAAGGAACTTGAGGACTTCATCTCCAACGTTTACGAGCCAGTGGACAAGCGGTTGGAAGAGGAAATATATACTCTTCAGGTCCATTATGACTCTGCACTCAGTCAACTTGACCGCGAGAACAGCAACAACCAAGATGGCGCGGACAAGCACAGCATATCGCACACGATGAGAATTGTGAACGAAATCTATAACCGACTCGAGATGAGGCACCACAAGCGTCTGGAGATTGCTTTGGACCGTGAACGTCGACGGAAGAAAGCTGAGAGACGGCCTCTTGTTTTCATGGGCGATTCTGCGGCGCTGAAGAAACTCGACAACGAGTTTGACCAGATGGAGAAACAGAATGTCTTAGAAGCTGCGCGAGCCCGTGATGAACGGGCAAACAAGCTTATGGACCTATTCGACGACGCCATCATGCGCGGACTCGGAGAAAATCAAAGCCTGCTTGACGAGCTCTTAGCCAAAGTAACCCGGGTTGACGAAGCTGCCATTCGCTCAGCCGGCCTCCCCGATGCAGAGATTGAACAAATACTCAAATCTGTACACAGCTTAGTAGATTACCTCCGCAAGGACTCGGAGTCCATCCTCCACAGCTTCGGCGTCGCCGACTCAGCGCTCAACAACGCAGACTACAGCGTCTCTGTGGCTGAGGCCCACTACTCCAACTCAGAACCCGAGGTGTTCCGCCAGCTCGAGGACGAAAAGAAGAAAGAAGACGCCAAAATCCAAGATAACCTGCACACCAAATTGCAGAGCGTCCGCGCCGGGCCTGCCAAGATTACCCTGGCTATCAACGATGCTCTGCGCACGCTAGGGAAAACGCCTTTTCCTGATCCGCCGGTTTCTGCGGACATCATCCCTACTGGCCAGCTCTATGACGTTGCACTGCCCAACCCTGCTGTACGACCTGCTAGCACGGCGGGGATAGCGGCGAAGAAGATGGAGGCGGACCCGGAGCATCGGGATCGGTTGCGTAAAGCGTTGGAGGAGGCGAAGAAGCGCAATGCGGCGAGGCAGCGCTCGCCGTCTGCGGCTGCGAAGTAATGACTTCCAACTCTATAACAATTATGACTCACGAATTTCTTACGCAGTTTATACCCTTTACCTTTGGCGAAGCACTTGTTCTACTTGTGTTTGTTGCGTGTCGGTATAGATGGGTTAGGGCTTTTTTAGTTGACAGTTCTTAATCTATAATCATTCCTGTCGTATATTAACCAGACAGTAGATGTACAAGAGTACCAGAGCCAAAGTTAGCTCGAAAAAAAGTAAAGATGTAAGTAAGTGAAGATGGAGCTGGACTGGAGACCGCGCCGCCATCGCGCCGCAGCAATCGAGTGGTAGAGAGACCTCCTCCCTCTTTCCAACGGCGTCAACGGCGAGACTGCCTCGTGTGCGCCCTGCTGCGGCATCAACTCTCTTCCCCCACCGACTCACGACTCTCGCTTCTCCCAAATGTACTCTAGCATGCTACGCTCTCTTTGGTCAATTCGACCCAAATGTTGTCATGCGGCGCGAAGCTAAACACAACCAGACAACGAAATTCCCACAAGACGAACTGTGCCCCCCTCAGCTCGACGAGAAACAATGACTGCGCTGTCCGACTCTATTCAGCTCCCAATAACGCCGCAAGGTGCCCGAGAATGAAACAGA
Source organism: Aspergillus incahuasiensis (assembly GCA_003719405.1). Lineage (NCBI taxonomy): Eukaryota > Fungi > Ascomycota > Eurotiomycetes > Eurotiales > Aspergillaceae > Aspergillus > Aspergillus incahuasiensis. Next base: position 133,497 of record RHLP01000140.1, on the reverse strand, counting down.
CGCCGGGAAGCAAGGAAGCTGCTGGAGTAAGTGAAAGACGAAAGACGAAGAAGGTCCGACCCATTATTACTATTTACATCAGACCCGCACCATGGCCGCGAATTTTGGTTGCGTCTTTTGGTCCGGCTTCGTGGTCTGTTCTGGCCCTGGAACTATTATCCAAAAAACCCTACCGCGCACGGTACTACCATTTCTCTGGCTCAGGCTCCGGTACCCTATCCACCTGGTAGGCTGGAACTGTTGGCAGATACGAGTCGTCAGCTGCCGAGGCTCGGAGGAAGCTTGAAGCTCAAGCTCGATGTCCACGCCTACGGGGCAGTTTTCTGGTCTTTCCATTCATGGGTCTGCAGAGGCAGAGACTGCATCGAAAGCTGGACGTGGTCCAGGGCGAGGGCGAGAACGGGAACGGGGACAAAGAGAGTCGTCGTCAACAATGGCAGAGTTGACCGCCGTCAAGGCTTTGTCAGGCCTCGTCTACGATCTTCGTAGCTCTGGCCTTGATCGTGAGACCGAGGCTAGGGCACTACTTGGCTTGACAGCGGACTTCGACGTGCTGTTTTGTGAGAGGGAGAGGGCGGGCTACGAGTTTGTTCTTGCGGAGAGGGTGCGCGTGCGGATCCCGTTGATGGGTCTTGGTCAGAACCAAACGAGCTCTGATGGCGAGGAAAACGGGCCGGATGGAGATGGCTATACCGATGGCTGTACGTGCAACTGTGCAGTGTTTTGGGCGAGAGATGATGTGGCTTGTCAGCATATCTTTGTGAGTATTCCCCTGGTACCTCGAGCAAGCTAGTCAAGGCATTTTGAGTGATTGGCTTAGCTAACTGGAAACCATGGGCTACGTAGTGGCTTCTCGATCAACTCCAGGGTCAATTTCTTTCCGCCTCTCCGTCTCCTCCAAATGTTCCTTCGAAGATCCTGCTCTCGAGTGATGGGCACGCGCAAGGCTTCCCTCGTATCGAACAGCTCCTTTCCCACCAGTCAACCTTAGAGACCCTCGCAGAACGACTTGACTGGCCGTATATCCGCTCCGCAGGTGAAGAAGGTGGCCTAAGCCGCACGCAGAGGGTACGCGATATCCTATCCGCATTCAGCACAGAGATACTCCCAGAGGATTTCCGGGTTGACCTTGTCGAGGGTCGTCCTGAGCTTGAAGACGATACGGGTTGCAGCAATATCTCAATCAAGAAAAGAAGAACACCGGAACAATGCGTCGTGCAGGGTGATATGGAGGCAACCGTCTTTCGGCTCGCTGTGCACGACGACAACGTGTTCACGAGTCTGTGCAAAGCCATGCCGCCTGGTGCTTGTGCAGCAATCTATTTTGACAAAGCGTTAGAGAAATCGAGAAAGGTCCTTTCTGAGTTTGACAGACACTGTCGAACACTTGGAGGACCTACCGAGACCCAAAAGAAAGACGAGATTGGATACAAGGACGCGTCAAGTATGGTTACTGTCATTCAAGCCCTAAGAACAAACGTCCACAACATCCACAAGAACATCCATGCTCGAGCCCCTCACGGTCTTCAAGGCGCCGCCGAAGCCCTCACAAGCATACTTGAAGACGTGTCCAGGCGCAATAAAGATGTACTTGCCGACAATGAGTACGGCCGCGTCTCTTTCTCTCCCGCCAACAAGTCCGAAGACGGAGACGAAGATGAGGACTTCCGCAATCTTTACCACCAGCTTATCGGGAATACAGACGACGACGATGACAAGGAAAGGTATTTTGCCCTTGATGCGCTGGCGGATCTAACGGGTGAAGATCTGTATCCGTTCCGAGAAAGATTAGACGCGGTGTTGCGGAGGGTTGAAGTGAACCGGGCGCCAAGGGGGTTCATTTTGAGACTGGCGGCAATCGTCCGTGCTGCGGAAGCGGCAGCGGAGACTGCAGTGGGTAGGAAACGGGGTGGGGAGATGGACGTTGAGAGTGGAAGGAAGAGGGCGAGGTAATCAGGTGGCCATGGCTTAGTCTTCCTGTTCTGCATTTTTGTTGATCTGGTGGCTATTGTTTGCGGGTTCATTCGTATGCTTGTTCGTGTCTGTCTTGCTAATACCCTTGCATGTTTACGGGAGGAACATTGTTTTTTCCTGCCTCTGGTGTACTGAATATGAGTATTGGATGCTGTGATTGGCAAGCATTTGTGAAGAATCGAGCAAGTCAATGTATCATTCTGACCTAGGGTTTCCCGTTTATGTACTGCAAGCTTCCGTTTATGTACCACTTAGGGCTGGAACTTTGTATCCAGTAGGCCGGAACCCGACTATAGCCACATCGAGGTAAGTCAATAGGAAAAGAAAGACGAGCTACCTTGGAAAAAATTGGACATTAACATTAACATGACAAGATTACTCCATACAACCAACCCCCAGCGCCTCGCCCAATCCCAAACAACCCTAAGAAAGATCAAGCACAACCCGTCCCTGCAACTTTCCCTCCTCCATCTCCTTGAAGACCTCCGTGAGAGCGTCCATCTTCTCCTCCCGGAAATGGGTCTTGATCACGCCCCTCGCCGCAAACTCCATCGTCTCGATCGCCTCCGTCCGGTTCCCGACCGCCGACCCCGTGATATGCACATGCTGCTGGATGAACTTGCTCGGGAACGCAGTGGCTATAGCCTTCGGCTCGTTCTCGGGGATACCCACGCACACCAACGTGCCGTTGTACCGGAGGAAGAGCATCGACTGGGCATAGGCGACATTCGACGCCGTGCAGACGACGACCGCATGCGCGCCTAGGCCCTTCGTTGTAAGCGATTTGACGTGCGAAGAGATCGCCGCGAAGTCGTCGTCCGCGGGGAACTTGGTGATGTCGACGAAGTGTTCGGCGCCCGAGGCCTTGACCAGCTCTTCTTTGCTGCCGTGGTCAACGCCTATCACGCGCAGGCCCATGCCCTTGCTTGCGATTTGTACGGCTAAGTGGCCGAGGCCGCCGCCCGCGCCGGAGATCACGATCCACTGGCCTGGTTGCGCTTTGCTGCGCTTGAGCGAGGCGTAGACTGTGACGCCGGCGCAGAGGAGGGGTGCCGCTTCGGCGGAGGAGAGGCCGTCCGGGATCGGTGTGACGTATTGTGCTGGCCCGAGCACGTATTGCTGGAATGTGCCGGGGGTGTAGTATCCCGAGACCTTCTGGTTGAAGCAGAGTCCATCGGCGCCGTCCTGGCAGGGGGCTTTACCAGTCGTTAGGGGGGGTCACAGAGGGACTTCATATGAGGTGACGTACGGCACTGCCCACAGGCGCTGGAAATCCACTTGATACCGACTCTGTCTCCGAGCTTCAGTCCGGATGCTTCGGCGCCTGCGCCGAGCTTCACGACCTTTCCGACGCCCTCGTGGCCGCCGACTTGTCCGGGCTGCGTGGGGTATGGTAGCATTTTCCACTGCGGCATGGTGTATCAGAATGTGATTCGTCGACTTGAGGGCCTCTTTGACAATGAGTGCATACCGTGTTGGTCATGATGCCGAAGTCCGAGTGGCACACGCCGGAGTGAGTGCTACACGGGTCACAGCGTTAGCAATGGTTACACGTCAAGCCTCCGACTCGGCCTGGGACAACCCGAGCCAGTAAAGGTCGCAGGTATTTTTCACGTACAGATTGATCAAGACTTCATTGTCGCCGGGTTCGGGGACATCTAGCTCCACGACCTTTGTAGAGACGGTGCCGGGATTGTCGTAGATGATAGCTTTCTGCTTCTTGGGGATTTCGGGGGCAGCCATGTTGATTATATCACTCAGTGTCTGTCGTTCAATAGATGATGTAGATTAGGTGTATAATGGAGGTAGAAGAAGCTGGGGAAATGGATGTGTGAGAGTCCCAGGACGGATAACGGCCCTTTTTATATGCCCCTCGATAGACGAGGACAACGTAACGCCAAGTCAATCACCCTCTAACCATTGATATCCCAGAGTGGCTACTTCGTAGATCCTCCGTCCTGATAACGAGATGAGGGGAAACGGAATCTCCGCCCGGGGAGGGGAAGCTGGCCGATCCAAGGTCTCCCAGTGGGCCCCAGGACCAGCTTAGAGCAGGAGGAGCTCGTGCGTGAGGTTTCATCATAACACGGCTGAATCAGGGGACCATACTCATGGAACGTGTAAATGTGATCCATCCAATGATTCTTGAGACTGTAGTGAGGGGTGTTGGCGGCCGAGGAGGGTCTGTGGTGGAACAGCCTCGGCTACGGTAGAGATGTTTCACGGTCCTGGTAATTCGAGAAAAGCAAAGAGTAGCATTGAGAGGTTCATTATGCGGACTCTGCCAATAGGAGCTCAACGGGTTCAAGGCTAGGACGGAAACGACGCGGAACTTGGTGTCAAATACTGGGAGTTGGGAGTCTGGGTCAATGGAGTTGCTGAGATGGCGGGGAAACCGCGGGGTTGAGAGGAGGAACCGCAGGAGAGCTCTGAGAATGTCCAGGTCGAGCTCTGGCCTTATATCTCTCAATCACTTGAGTACCCCGGTCTCCCAGGATCAACTACCTTTCATATGGAGCTTTCGAGCCGCTTTTCATGCCAATGATATCAATGCATGATGCTCATCGCCAGCTCGGCCTGAAATCACCCGACGGCTAATTCCCACCGCGAATTTACCCCCGACAGCTCACCTTATATCGTCAAAGCGTCCTTCTTTCTCCGCCATGTTCAAACCAGACCTCTTCCAGATCTCTGGACTTAAAAGCCACCCAATATGGCTTTCCCCATCGTGGACTCACACATTCACCTCTTCCCTGATTCCCACCTCCCCACGCTAGCCTGGCACACACCGGGATCCAACCCGCTCGGATCCCAGCACTCAGTCGACGAATACCGAGCAGCAACAAAAGACTCCAAGTCCCTACGCGGTTTTATCTTCCTCGAAACAGACCGTCTCTCATCTATCGAAGAGTCCGGGCCCGGAAAGCATGGCTGGGGACACGCTCTCGACGAAGTCTCCCTGCTTGCAAGAATCGCGAGCGGTACCCCTGTTCCCGGCGAAGGCCATAGTGCTGACGACCGCGGTCTGTGCCTGGGGATCATTCCCTGGGCGCCTGTACCGGGCGGGCCAGATGCGCTGCAGAAATTTATGGCGTTGGTCAAAGAGAGGGCGGGAACAGACGAGGTGTGGAACAAGGTGCGCGGAGTGCGGTACCTGGTGCAAGATAAACCCGCGGGAATCATGCTGGAGCCTACGTTCATTGAGGGGCTGAAGTGGTTGGGTAGAAAAGGCCTGACGTTTGATCTAGGCGTGGATGCGAGGCAGGGTGGGATTTGGCAGCTGGAGGAGGCGGTTGAGATGATGCGGAGGGCTTACGAGGGAGTTGACGAGAGAGATCGAGTCACAATTGTGATCAGTATGCTTAACCTTTCCGTCGGACTATGGCTGTCTTACTGGGGTTCCTTGATTATCCTGCTAACTTACGACAGACCACCTATGTAAACCGAACCTCCGGCTACCGGCTGCATCCCAAGATACAATCACTACCCACACTGATTTCCTACAATGGAAGTCTCAAGTCACAGCAATGGCCCAGCACCCAACAACTTATATGAAGCTCTCCGGCGCGTTCTCTGAGTTCCCACCTTTCTCCCTAGACTCCGAGCCGGACATCGAATCCCTGGTAGACAAGCTTCAGCCGTGGACGGATGTTGTTTTTGACACCTTTGGCCCCGAGAGAGTCATGTTTGGTTCAGACTGGCCAGTCTGCAATGTGGGAGGTGGTGGTAATCTAGTAACATGGAGCCGTTGGAGTCGAGTAGTTGGAGGTATTTTGCAACGGAGAGGACTAGATGAAGAACAATGTAGAGGCTTCTGGGGTAAAGTTGCTGTAAAGGCCTATGGAGTGCAGCTATAAGTATTAACATTCAAACTCGATATATATAAATGATTTGTGGACCGAGACTAGACTGTGGAGTGAAATTAAGCAGAAAAGTTTTGAAGATTGGCAAGCTACGTGTATATTGCTAGCTGTCATAGCCTTTAATGAACGAACAAATCCTGTTTATCCCACGAGATCAATTCGCAGATACAGGGTAAATAGGAACAGGCTCGTGGAATGAGTCAAAAACAAATCGCAGACCAGGTCAAAAATTCCGAGGCCTAAAGTAGCATTTCGTAGATATTTTCAACCCTTCTAGCCACCTGAAGGGGAAGCAAAGCAGAGTGGATACGCTAGAATTACATGATCTGATCCTGGGTGAGTCCACCGGTAGGCTGGGCGTCATCCATGGGGTCGACAGGACCCTGAGACGGGTTCAGGTACTTGACAAAGGTGATGCCAAGAGGACGACCGCCGTACTGATAACCAGTGAACTTGGCTGCATCTGTGTTAGTGATCAAATCGGTACCTTTGGAGCAAGATATGCACATACCGATTGAGGTCTCAGCCGTGTCAGCGCTGTCAAATTGGACCACACCAGTGCCACGAGAGCGTCCATTAGGCTCATACTGAATTTCGGCGCGCTCGACCTTTCCAATTGTCGAGAACAAGTCCACCAAATCATCGTTGCAAGTGGACCAAGGTAGCTATTGCGCGTCAGACTGTAGCCACTTTATTTTATGCTCGTGACACTCACGTTGCGGACGTAAATCACATCGGTCTTGTCACCACCAGAGGTAGCGTAATCGGTGAATGGGTTAGGGGCTGCTGAAGGGCCACCCTCAAAGCCAGGTCCACTAGGGGGGCCGCCATAACCACCGCCGCCAAAACCTCCACGGCCACCAAAGCCACCCCCAAAGCCGCCACGGCCACCGAAGCCTCCACGGCCACCGAAGCCGCCACGGCCACCAAAGCCACCGCCAAAGCCACCGCGGCCCATTCCGGGTCCGGAGCCTGCAAATCGGTCTTCACGGACTTCGAGGGTACGTCCTTGCCAATCGTACCCGTTGAACTGCTGAATAGCGTTGCGGGCATCGTCGGGGGATTCAAAGGCAACAATTCCTGAGCCCTTGGGACGGCCAGTGGCGTCGGTGTGGACATCGGCACGGATGACGGTGCCTTGCTGGGCTGTATCAAATGCGAGCATCAATATCAAGTCTATTTTATGCTTGTAGAGGAAAGGGAAGACGGCAGGAAACAGCCAAGGCTGTTAATACTGAAACTTGCATCTTGAGCTTACCTGCTTGGCGGAAAAGATCCTTCAAATCTTGCCAGCCAACGTTGAAAGGAAGCTATAGGGTTGAAGAATATCAATAACTATGCCCGCGCAGATGGCATCACGTCTTAAGCAATTGGAGAAAAAAGACTTACATTGGAGACGTAGAGCTGTCTCCCTCCACCGCCACCGCCGGGGCCGCCAGGACCGCCGCCGTAGCCACCTCCAAAGCCACCACGACTGGGGCCACCGAAGTCCCCACGGGAAGGACCACCCGAGAATCGAGGCTCAGGCTCGCGGTCCTACAAATAGAAGTAAGACTTAGCATTACTTCAGCCGGCTATATGAAGGAATATGTACCTCGCGGACGTAAACAAGGCGGTTCATAAGGTTCTGGTTGCTGAGCGTGTTGACAGCATTTTGCGCTTGCTCCCTGGTTGCGTATTCCACAATCCTGCCGCACGGTTAGCTTTTATGCAGATGGGGTACGGTGCGTAACTCACCCGCATCCCTACAATGATCCCGGACAGCCAGGCCCAGCCCGTCAACCCAAAATTCCAAGCAGATCGAACCAATGGGGGTGAAAAAGAAACCAGAAACAAATGAAATAAAGAAAAGAACCAGTCACGCTACGCATTGGCGCCCACCTTCGACATTCCATTGGGAAGAAGCAAGACGTCGGCAAAGATGACTTCTCCAGCTGTAAATCGGCGCGGAAGGAGGTTCCCCAGAGTCAGCCACATATTCCAATCCCATAAAATGCTCATTGCCCTGCCAGCACGATATGACCCTGCTCACCCTGTCTCATAAAATCTTTAAGATGATGCCACTTGACATCGTAGGAAAGATTCCCAACGTAGACCCGACGGTCCTGCTGGGACGAATCGCGCACGGATTGCATCATTTGTTCTTTGGCGACTGCTCGATCCTCAAATGACCTTGGCGGAGGCGGGTAACTGCCACCGCGTCCACTGTATCCCGAGCCTGGATGACCTCCTGCTGGGCCTTGGGCAGTACTCATAGGAGAGCGGGAACGGCGATCGCTGCGGCGGTAATCGTCGCGGTCACGACTTCGAGATCGACTGCGTGGCGAATACGAACGGCGGCTTCGTCGAGGACTGCGAGATCGACGACGGGGGGATCGGGACCTCTCACGCTGCGCGCGGTCAGTATCGTATTCGTAGTCGCCGTACGGCATTGTGACAGCGGTGCGAAAATGATTAAGAAGATGAAAGGAAAAACAGGATCAGAGAAAGAGTATAGAATCAGGAATAAGGCTTGGATGACTGGTAGTTGTGAATCTGTGACATCGATCTGCGCAACAAGCGTGAACCTTGGGGTGCGCGATTTCGGTGTTCGGGTCATGTGACTATAATGGGGCAGAGCTCCATAATTAAGAGGTACCGCAAGAGGACCCGGGGGATACGGCGCATCCGAAGCGGTCCTAGCGCAGAGGTTCCAAACTGTATAAAGTGCAACAAAGAGGAGCCCATGAAGACAGTTGAGAAACAAGGGATAACCGCGCCCCATGCCCGCCAATGTGCACGGAATGAGAAAGTTGAGGTAACGCCACACCCAAGAGAGTCTCAATAACTCTAGTCGCCTACCATTTCCATGGTAGCAGTAGGGAGGGGTAGAGGCCATGTCGCGGTGTCGAAAATGCACATAAAGAAGATTGCTCAGGAGAGGAGTGGAATAAAAAGACGCAACTTACTTGGGATGGTCGATAAACGTCGGCTGTGATTCGCTTCAGGTGTAAGCCACAAGTCTAGTGCGTTCTAAGAGAAGCAACAGGACGACAGTAGAAAGACAATAAGAATGGAGATGGAATAGTAAGGATAAGGCACACACAGCACACCACAGGCGGCAGAGGACCAGAGAGGAGGAGGGAGAAGGGAAGGAAGGGAAGGGAAAAGAGAAAGGATCGAGGGCAACGAGGGAGAATAGCGGGGGAAGAAGGGGGGGCATGCGAAAAAGAAAGCACAGCTACAGTCGAGCTGTGTAGCTGTGTCTGACAGGCAGCTCGGACAGAACGCACGCCACAAGTGTGATTGGTGTTCCCGTGGGAATCCGAGATGCAGCAGTAAGGTAACTGGCTGCGCTGGAACAAACGGGCCGGGAAGAGTAGGAAGAAGAGCAGCAGATGGATGGAAGTATGATGGGGATACAGAGAGAGGGATTTGCAAGAGAACGAACTGCAGCCCAAGGTCCCCGGCACATCAGGTCTCAATGACAGGCGATGGAGCCAAGCCCTTAGGAGGAGGGGGGATAATAATAAAACGGGGGAGTAATAATAGAGAGCAGGAAGTAGTAGGGGAGTGGGGAGCGAGCAGGCTGGGGAATGGAGGAACCAAAGATGCAGTCAGATCAGAAAGTATGGTCTGTAGGGACAATGGATGCAGCAGCAGGCAGAGGACTCCGGGAAGCAGGCGAAACAGCGAAAAGATGCAGACGTACCCATGTTGAGGATGCGGTCGGGTAAATCCAAACAGAAGAGGCTGAAGGGCTGAAGAGGAAAGGAAGAGGAGAGAGGATGAAGGCGAGACAAGAGAGGCGGATGACGGTGCTTGATTTGACGCCAAAGATGGCCTGGATTCTGGATCCTCCCGCAATCGCTGCACAGAAAGGCCCAATTGGCGAGGAGAAGGGAAGAGCTGAGGTCGATGGATGGTTGGAGTGGTTGGAGAGGTTGGAGTTGGGTTGGAGGAGAGATTAGAGTGTTTATAGTGCCAGATAAGATTCTGGATCTGTGTTAATGAAGGGCAGTGGCATGCAACTCCAATGATTGTGGGTGAAACAGCTGGACTCAAGTGGGCACAAACATGTTAATTCTATATACACACATACAAATAGAATAAACAGCAATTGGACCAAGATCTCTGGATCACAAACCAACAGCCAGACAGACACAAAGCAAACGGTAAGCTCTCTGGGGCCGGCAGCAAGCGGCCGGGGGCCACCCTACAACGGATTTTGGGTGAGGTGCCTGAGTGGTTCAGGCTCAGCCTTGGGGTCATCTACATAGAACTGTATACCCTGAATAACTTTACAAAAGTCCCGTCTTTTTCGTTTGTCTTTTATGGTAAAAAGCCTAGGTAGATAATAAGTTAAGTTAAAGGACAAATCATGTTGAAAACCCCTTATAACTCTTCCAAGTCATTGTCTCTAACTGTACTCCGCAGTCTGCCAGTATCTACAGTACTCCGGAGATCCTGGCAACCGCCAAAAAACATCGTCCGATATCTTCTATCTAGCACTCCGATCCATACAACCAACAATCGAAACCCCAGAATGGCACGACCAATCCTCCGCCCCCTGCGCGCCTGCCGCAACCCCCTCCTCTTCTCCTCCTGCACACCCCAGAAGTCTCTTCTCGCAACAATCGCCGCCCCGATCACCCAACACCACCTCCGTGAACCCGCAGTTCTCCGATCCAATCTTCCTACCCACCGTCCTTACCACTCCCAGCACCACCCGGACCTGCCACCACACGAGTACACCAATTCGCAAACCACCATCCTCTCCGCAGCTCTCAAGCATGTTCCAGCCTACGGCTTCACCAAAGAAGCCCTCACCCTCGGCGCCCGCGACACGGGCTTCCTAGACGTCTCCGTGCAGCTCCTCCCTCGCGGCGAATTCGATCTCATTCTTTTCTGGCTGGCCAGTCGGCGCGGTCTTCTCCGCGCTGCGGTAGAGCGGAATGGGCTATTGTCGGCGGAGACCAGTTCCATCCCGGCCTCTGTGGAGGATAAGACGAAGGTGTTGATCATGGAGCGGCTGCGCATGAACAAGGATATAAGGCACCAGTGGCAGGATGTACGTCTCTCTCCTACCCCTGTATCTGCAGAAGATGCGTTCACGAAACTAGAATAGGACTGACGAACGCAAAACAGGCGCTGGCACTCATGTCCTACCCCTCGAATATTCCTCTCTCGTTCTCTGAACTCCACGCCCTCTCCTCGGATATCCTTCACCTTGCTGGCGACGCCTCTGTCGACGCATCCTGGTACACGAAGCGGCTCTCGCTCAGCGCCATTTATGCCTCCGCGGAGGTGATCATGACACGGGATTCAAGTCCCGACCTCTCTGCCACAGAGGCGTTCGTCACGCGGCGCGTTGAGGATAGCAAGGCCATCGGGGACAAACTCAGCGGTGCGAAGCAGTGCCTCGGTTTCATGGGGTCAACGGCTGTTGGGCTGGGGAGGAGCTGGGGCTTGAAGATTTGATGTAAACCTGATAGTACTAAGTTGATGTATTTATAGCTTTAAGTGTGGACAGAACGTCATAGGACTATCTTTGTATTATAACCATGCCCATCTCCATTTTCTATGATCTGTTGACACCAGGCTGAAAAAAGCAGCGCTCATAGATCCCCTCAACGCCAACAGCAAACAGCGTAAACAAAGACACAAAGCAGCCGACCCGTTGACTAACTATATTATACTACGCGAACCGGCGTAATTAGGAAAAGAGAATCTACATCCACAAGCAGATTTTCCCACTCGCCGTCCCACCCGCAACCCAGTTCTTGCTTCTGTGGAAAACGGCTACCGCAGGGACGGCAGTAATACCATCGCCTCCGAGCTGAGCGAGTTGATCACCCGATCCACTGTAGATGTCCACAAAGCGGTTCATGTTGCCAATGCAGAAGCGCTGGATGGCCGACTGCGGGTTAAGTTGCCATTGGGGGCGTAGACTAGAATGGACATTAGCACGAATGCGATGGAACTTAGTAGTGTTAAGTAGATGAAAACGTACATAGTGACCCATCGGCCTGTTTGGCAGTTATGCCGAACAACGGTATCGGGTTTCATATTCGAGTCGTCAAGCGTATGCCCCGGCTTCCAGGAGGAGATACCCTTGGAGCTGAAATCGTACAGTTTCAGGGTATCATCGTAAGAAGACGTTGCAATCTGCCCGGCACTGTTAAAGGCAGCATGCGAGACTGATAGGCGACTTTGGTGTTCGCCAATGGGTGTGGGATCGGTCTGAGATAGTTTGCGGATATCCCAGAGGCGCATGGTGCGATCGAGACTGGCTGTTGCAAAGTAGTGCGGATGTGTCTGATAGAGCGAGAAGCCGCCGATTTTCTTCTCTGATAACTGCCAGGTCGCGGCAGAGCTTTGCCGTTTAGCGCGCATATCGTACCTGCCGAATGCGCCATCTAGGGTTGTCCAGTAGATTGTATTGGTGTCTCCGACGGCCATATCAAGGCCAGAAACCGGGACGTCTTCTGACGTGGACTCAGGTGCCCACTTTTCGACCGACGAGGTCTTCTCGAGGTCCAGCTCACGGATAGAACTGTCATAGCTTGCAGTATAGAGGTGTGTGGGTTTTGAAGGATGAACGGTCATTGAGCTAATGGTCCGCGTGTGCGGCTTGAGTGTAACAAGTACCGGGTCAGGGTCGTCGTCGTCGTCCTCATCGTCTTCGTTCTTCACGGCCGATGTTGGCTTCTCTTGTGATGCGTCGAGGATACCGAGATGGCCCATTTTGTCTCCGGCGAAGATCAATGGCTTAGCTTCTGACGGATGGAATGTCATAGAGTAGATTCGCTCGGGTGTGATCTTAATGCCTGTGTTCATCCAAGGTCAGCGGTTGTGGAATGCGCTAGACAAAGAGGTACATACGAGTAGGCTCCCAAGCCTCCCACAGACTCAGACCATTCAACTCCTTCCTTAGAGCCTTCAAGTCCTTATCATCTGTGGATTTGATGTCCTCTTCTCCAAATGTGCGCTGATAGGGCACCGCGACGCCCTTGGTGACCACATCCACGCCAATTAAGGCGTCTCCGGACAGTTTCTGGCCCGATACAAAGATGTCATTGAAGGAGAAAGAGTCCGACTTTCGGACCCTCTTTGCTCTCTCCTCCTCTTGCCTACGATCGTACTCCTCATCCGCCTTCCGCTTTGCGACTTCGCTGTCCGCTGCAATCCCCTTCAACCGGGATGATGTGCGACGAGGAAGAGGAGACTCCTCCTTTTTCACCTTCGGCGCGGGCTTTTTCTTCGGCTTCGAGGGAGTCCCGGCTGCGCCGCGCGGCATCTTCGCGGGAAAAACGCCCGCCGACTGCGCGTCGAGGCTAAGCTTCTTAAGAAGCGCATCGCGTTCGGCGATATTGGCGAGCCGTTGCTTCTCGAATTCGGAAAGTTCTTCCTTAACCATGGCGACGAACGCAGAAAAGTCAATCGACTGCTGGAAGATAGAATTGAGTGGCGTTCCAGGTCTTGTTCGCCATCGCGAAGGTGAAAAGCGGAAACGCGTGCAGGCAGCCGCGAAGTCACGTGCAATCGCCTAGATCTAAATTGTTCTCCAAAAGAAAAGTTCCATCGAGTCTCGACGATTAGTGACGGAGTCGGAAACAAAGATGTGCTTACAGCGTCGCATAGCTTGGACCTGGCTGGCCCAGGCCCAGGCTCATGCAGCCCTCACCTCACCTGCTCCTTTCCTCTATCAAACAAAAACCATTAGCAGCATTGGAACCCGTCCGTTACACTTCCGATCTCAATCAAGCTCAAATTATTCGACCACTAGCCACCGCGACTCCGACCCATATGAACCGCACGACCAGATTAGAGACGAGAATTCTCCCGAATCAGCTAGCAATGGCACTGGTGAAAATAACCAGCCAATCGCGCCCCCACCCCGGAGGAGCTTCTTGCGGAGAAAAGCTGAAACCATGGCCAACCGTGCTATCAGGGGAAAGCGATGGGAAAAGAAAGAGCGGTCAAGCATGTTAGGACGGAAGCCAAACTTGACTACACATGAGACGCGAACGCTTGCTGGCCTTATAGAGAAACTTGATCCTGAGAAGCGCCCAGGTGCGGAAGGCTTGTCGCAACAACCTAGACAGTTCCAAGAATCAGCTCCAATGGAACAGGGAGAAGCGGAAGCGGAAATATCCGCTATATTTGCTGCAGTGCTGAAGGATGTGCGAAATCGACCGGGGCCGCCCGAGCACAGAGCCGTGGATAAGGTTCCTGATGCGAAGAGTGAGGAAACGGAAAGGCGAAAGGAAAGACTCGGGAGCGAGGGAATACAGAGTCTAGATGCGGCTAAATTATCGACGGAACATCCCCGGGGTGAAGAACAACTCGAATTCGAGAAACAACTCAATGCTGCTGAGCGTATTTTGCCCGATGCCGATGAGGCGCTAGCAGAGCTCCTAAAGACCAACGAAACGACCCTTGCTACCGCTATTGAATTTATCACTAAGCGGGAAACTGCGAAGATTGACTCGGCTCTTCACGCTGCCGTTGAGAACACTACGGACGAGGACTTCTGGAAGATCTGTCAGGACAGAGTCTTTTCCTTGGCCCAATACCTAGGCAGCAAGGAAGTGTCTGAATCTGAGTACACTGCCGCATCACAGCTCTCAATCCCTGCATGCGTCCCCCTCGAACCTGTCGTGGCAGAAATCTACCCCAGTGTCCTACGCACGGCTTTCGTGCTTCTGAACCTCCACTTTCCCGACTCGGACTTCATCGGCCAATTCCGCACAACAATTACTTTGCTTGGCCGCGAATCCGCAACTCTTGGTCTCACCACCGGCCTCTTCAACGACATGCTGTACTTCCACTGGCGCGTGACACACGATTTCCCTGAAATCATTGCGCTCGGCCGCGAGATGGAAGTCACGGGTGCGCTTCCTAATCGCGCCACCCTCGGTATCCTTGAGGGCATCGTACGCGAGCGCAACGAGGACCTGTCAAGGCGCAAGACCGGCGCTGTGTCGAAGCAGCCGTGGTGGGACTTCCCTGACAATCGGAGAGCCATGCGTATGTTATTGGGGGAAGACGGGATGCTTGCAAGGTTTCGGACGCAGTATCGTGAAAAGAAGACGAGGATGAACATTCGCAAGCAGCCGTACCGGAAATGAAAAATGACTGGGGTCATTATCATAAATTCATCGTGTACTATATTTCCTATTGTACCTCTGTGCAGGGCCCGGGTGCTATATAAATATTACATTAATCATGCTACTCTTTTATCAACACTTGGTGCATATTTGTTCCCTTCATGCCATTTTGCCCTCACATATTCCCAGCAATAAGCACATCAGGTCACTCACTACATACAATTCAAGCCACGCAGAAAGGATTTGAAAAATGTCTAACCATGAATTGCATGCTCATTTCATCTATGCCAAGAAAAGGGACCCGTGGACTATTTACACAACAGAAAAAGATCTATAACCAACCGCTGTATCACAAATAGAATAAAGGCCCGAAGAAGGGAGAAAGAGCATCGGCGTTATTCATATGTACCATGAACATGAAAAATCCACCGCTCTTGCGTCTGCAGTTCTTGCAAAGGAAGTCGAGGTCTTGATCTTCACTCGACACATACACAAACAAACATAGACAAAACTGCCATCACAACAGGGTATCAACACCATGAGAAAATGCTTTCCAAAGGAGAAAGAGAAGGATGTATAGAAGAGAGATACAGAAGGATAGAGCGTTAATCGTAAGGGAGAATAGATGGTGAAGATTGGAGAGGTTGTGGCGAGGACTGAGGACTGAACCTTAGCCAAAACGTAAAGCATAAGCATATACACCAGAAGATGCAATAATCAGTATGTGTAAAGGCACCCCATGTTATACAAAGCATTGACAGAAATTTCCTCTAGGTTGTTGGTCTGTCTTTTATTCATGCTCTAACCAAAACACGTTCGATCAGCGGGCGCGGCCAGAGGACGAGCTGCCGTGAAAGTCGTGATGATGATCGTCATCAAGATTCGTTCCGTAGTTCCTCGCGTGACTGCTGCTGATTGGTGTCACGGTCTTTGCCCTTGCGCCTGGATGGTGCCGGCACGAAATCGAAGAATGTCCGATATTTACTCGTCGTCTCCCTCGTCATACTAGATCGGCGGGATTTGGCAGCATCGGGATATTCTAGCGAATAGGTCGAGGAATTCTTGGAGCTTCCGGTGCTATCCCGAGGTTCGGACCACCTCGGGATTGAAAACGGCACTCTGCTTTGGTCCCAAGTGGCGGAAGAGGAGCTCGGGGGAGTTTCCTCATCAGCATCCTGGGCAAGGTCAGTAGAGCGGCGGGGGAGAGATGGCCTAGTCGCAAAATAACCGATGGAGTTGCGATGGCTTCCAGTAAGAGACGCCGCTGACGGTAAGATAGTATCGGGGGCGGGCGCTGAAGAAGGAGCGGGAACTGAGGCGAGAGCAGGGGTTGCGGGCTTGGACGAGCTTTCTTCGTGCAGCGTCACAGAACGCTCCAGAGAGTCAACTAATTCTTCCCACTTGATTTCCAGGTTGCCGTTTGGGCGCTCCGCCAGCTCCGCCCTACTCAAGCATTCCTTAGTTCTGTGTTGTAAACGGATGGCGATCTCATGGAATTTCAGGATTGCAGGATCCAATTCTTCCAGTTGTGAGAGTCGTGCCGGCGCAACTTCTAGCCATATTTTGATCAGATTTGCAAAGCTCCGTGCATGATCAATCAGAAAAGGAAGGCTGGGGAACCCCTCACGCGAGGGTAGTGGTAAGCGGCCGAGAATCTGGATAGGAGTGGCATAGGATGGTGTGACGATAGGTGTCGGGCGGTCGGCCGGAATTGCACAAATGGAATCGACGAATGTTTTGAATTCATTCCGGTTGCCGTTCAGGAATTTATTCATCGGCTCCATCCAAGGCTCCTTGCTTCCGAACGTTGTCATATTGGCCAGACCTTGTAGGGCTTTCGCGATCAATGTCAGAGTGCGTTGGGCGCGAGGGCGGGGATGGTCTAGAAAAAGCAAGAGTTAAAAGGCTTGCAGGCACAGTGTAGATGCTTTTCTCTGGAAAATACCTTTGAGCAATCCAAACAGCTTTGGATTCAGAATTGCCGGACAAAAGAACCGCAAAAAGAGGAAGCCAGAGACGCTGCTATACGTAACCGAGCGGAGGAAATCACCATAGCGATCATCGGCACAGGCCCGGATATGTCGAAAGATAAGCCTTAGCTCTGGCGGGCATCGTGGGGCAGAATTAGCTATAGACTTCCAAACACTCGTAGTAAGGTTGACAAGGTTCTTCCAATTGCGCTCAAGATCATCTGCACGATGTATCCGAGAGGGGTCAACTTCGCATTCAGGGTCAGTTTCGTCGATCTCATATAGCCTTTCACCGATGGTCTCTTCCAAATATTCCTTGCCAAGCCGACGCATATGGTAGTCAAGAGCTTTGGTGAGAAGGGAGTTCCCTCGGAAGAGGAGGTTCGCCTCTAGCGTTGCGGTACGCCCTAAATCGCGGACCAGGACCTCTCTATCTTGACCATGCTCCCTAGTGTCGTTGGAATGAAGTCGTGATGTGTACCGAAGTCTGTTGGCTGTGGACTCCTTGTGGATGCCGTCAATCTCATCCTCAACAAGCGCTGAGATCCATTCAACAGTCGTCCCTGACACTTGGTAAATGTTCATAAGTGCCTCGGACAGTCGGTTAAGTTCGGATGACATGATATGAGCCATGTTCACGGTAAGGCCATTCCCAAAAGAATGAAGTATTTCGGACATTGGTGCGTATTCGTGGGACATGAGCACGACTGTCTCCTCCATCCGAGCTCTCATCAACATCTCGCCTACACATTGATCCCTATCGTCTAGAATTGGCCACCACTTTTCGGTCTCCGTACCCGGTTCGAGGTCATCGAGTCTGATATCCACCCTTCCGCACATAGCGTCCAGAGAAGATACCTCAACATCATCCAATAACCGCGTCGGAGTTGTATCCTGGTTCAGAGCGTAGGCGCCATGTGCCACTAAAGACCAATCACGTTGCGCTGGGTTGAGAGTTTTCAACATGATGGAAACCTGAGATAAGACTGGCGGAAGATCGTTGAAAGTGAACTCTTCTCGCCAGAATGGATTAGGTGTACGGTACTTGATCGCCGTCTTGGCCCGAATTTCACCATCCAAAAGGATCTCTGTGTAATAATCGTTGGTTGCAGATGGGGCAGCGGCAGTAAAGTGCGACCGAGACTGCTTACGACTCCGAGGTGTCTCGTCCACGCCCTTATTACCGAACATCTTCGCTTCAGTCACCTTGACGGTGAGCAGTCTTTCGATTCTGAACATATCGGCAAGAGATGTTGTGCCAGTATTGTTGACGTCAATAGAGCCCGGGGTCTTTACGGGCTCATCATCGGCCGGAATCGCCGGGCCATAAAGCTCTGGTGTGCTAAAGGCACGTAGGAGCACAAACCACACTTCAAAGAGCACCCGACTCTCCAGCGCAAGGTAAAGAGGGCGCGTCAACCCTGACACGGAATGCACCGCATACTGTGGGTAAATCGCAATGCAAAACTCATCTTCCAAGACAGATGATTCTAGTTTTTGTATTGCGCAGCGTGACAACTGGGATAGTTGGATGGTGGTAACATGTGATATATCAGACTCGGTGAATAATCTGAACGCGCCATTCTCCTGCAGCGTGCAGCTCACTTTTTGCCAGGAGGAGGAAAGGGCGCGCTGTTGACGGAAAGTTGAGATTCGACGACCAGAAGACGGGCGAACACCTGAGGCGCTAGGTCTATCCCATAGAAGCATTTTGCCTACTTTTATTATGGCGGCATCCTTCTGCGCAGTGCTTTCAGAATTTCTCCTGCTTTCAGAGTTCCTCCGGCGATCCACCACGCGACGATCAATTATCGTGACGGATTGTGGCTTCGTCATCTTATTCTGCACCCCTTTGGGGCGGATTGGCTGCCAGCACAACAGGGCCGCGAGCCAGGAGTCGAATGTCTCACTAACGTGGGGCCGCAATTCTACTCCGAGGCCGGACGTAAACGTAGAAACACTGAGGTAGTTTGCTCGCGTTTCTGGATCCACAAGGGAGCGAACTTGACAGCCACGTAGATCTGGTATCAAAGTCTTCGCTAAAGCGGGCTCCCCCTTTGCTTGGTATATCAGACTGCCCATGGCGACATTGATAGCACAGTAACCTGACGACCAAGCGGTAGTAGAAGATGTTCGGAAAGATAGAATGCCATGCATTCTTCCGCACGTAGTCTTCATAAGCTGCAATATTTTGGAACTATCCGTATTCGACAATGATGAGGATCCTAACCCCGAGCTTCCGGGAGATCTACTCAGCCGGGGACGACTGGGTGTTCGGGGAGAGTATGTGGGGGATTGTATAGACGGGAAACCAATGGACGATTTCGGTTGTTCGTCTGCACTCTTAGGCTGAGGCGTCGTATTGATGGAGCCCAAGCGGTTCCGCGTGCGGGTGAGGAAAGAGCTTGACGATATATCGCTTCGCTGGTCGTCTAAGGTGGTAGTGCGGGATCGCGCCCGCTGGTTTCTCAACTCCGAATGAGTATCATCCTCGTCCCCCGTGGAGTAATATAAGTTGAAGTCGCGTCGAGACTCTCGATCCGGGGCTCTTGTCCGAGCGGCACGCGGGGAAGGGGCGGCACTCGAAGGGTGGTTCTCCACCTCCGATACAGGTGAATTGTTTCCGGCTTCAGCGGAGTCAGGGGTCACGGTCCGAATGGTCGTTTCCCTGAAGCTGTCCGGGTAAACCATGCCGTGGCGGTCTTTCGAAGACGACTTTTTGCTGGGCCTACGTTCCACCGGACGGCTGTAAGATCCCTGGTGTATTGAATTCCGCTTGTACCCGTTCGAGCTCTCCGACTCCATCTTTGTCCGCGGGCGGCTGCGGCGCTCCGAGAGAAGTCGCTATGAGACGCAAGCAGGCTGGAAGCACATATATCGATTGTAGTCTGAGATATGTTACCTTGCAGCGGTAGGCTGGGACCCGGCACAAACTGCGCAACCGACCTCGAACAATTGAGAGACTTGGTCGTCCAATGGGTCGCTAGATGAACGCATGGAGTCCGGATAGGGGGAGATTGGTAGAGTTGCACATTCGGTCGAGGCCGGGCGTTCTGGGGTACAGGTGAGAGCTGAAGAAAGACACGGGCCACCGGGACAACTGTAGGCTCAGGGGGGCGTCGTGCCGGCAAAGGGAAAAGGGCAGCGAGAATGTACGTCGAAGATGCAAAGGATGAAGAATGCACCAGCCTATAGCAACGCGAGTGAATGAGTCGTCTTTGAACGGTCAATTTGACATGGCGGTGTCGTTGCTAGAAAGCCATGGTAGAGCGGATTAGCTTCTTGGGGAGGGGAAGAGTGTGGAGGAGAGAAAAGTGGTACGGAAGCACGGCGGACGGTCTGCTGGCTGGTTCAACCGCCCGCCAGCAACGTGATATCATTGGGCTGCCCGTTGGAGAGGGGACATACTGTCTGTCTGCTGCTACTCTCTCCAAAAGCTCAGCTTTGTCAAACGCGTGGCTGTACCGGTTTAATTGGTCGCGACTGAAGCGGTCGATCGATTGGTTTTAATCTCGTCCTCACTGCGCGGTTGGAGGGCTGCAGATCGCACGTCAAAACGAAATCCCGGGGTGGAAGTACTTTTTTCTGATTAGTACTTTCAGGAATTCTCCTGTTTGTACAACAGGAGGTTTC
Source organism: Aspergillus incahuasiensis (assembly GCA_003719405.1). Lineage (NCBI taxonomy): Eukaryota > Fungi > Ascomycota > Eurotiomycetes > Eurotiales > Aspergillaceae > Aspergillus > Aspergillus incahuasiensis. The sequence goes on along the minus strand of RHLP01000140.1, from coordinate 112,965 downwards.
GGTTATCGGGTACAGGGTAAGCGAGAGGAGGACACAAACGGCGCGATTATTAGAAGGAGTGAGGTGGGGAGGAGAGGGAAGATCAAGAATGAGAGACAGCTGGATTTGGGAGAACGAGATGGGCAGAAGATAGCGACACCACTAAGAATGAGTCGTGCACACTGCACCGTATAGAGTGCTCAGCAACCCGTGTGGCCGAGTCCTCTGTATAGTCCTAGTACAAGACTACTTCTATCCTTCTTCTTACGTACTCTATGCTATGCTAGCTCCCCTTCATTGATCCTTCCATCCTTCCAGATCATCATCCAACTCCCGCCGCAAATGATAAGGAACGAATGATGCCCATCACATTCTGAGCAGAAAGCGACGACAGCAACTTGGCTGTCTTAGGCTCTTAGCAAAACGAACAGTTGAGTCGGTGTGTCGAATCTGTTGATGTACCGCTCTCATTGGAGCCCACTTCCCATAACGACGCTTTCCTATCCTGTTCGTGGTCGAATCATGCCGTCTCCTGCAGGGAAACTCCCACACCTCTCCAGGCTGTTGAAGAACGGATTCCCTCCTTTTCCTTCTCGAGCGTCCTTTGGAGAAGCTTCGGCGCGCACCACTTTGACAGGGATGGTCTTAACTACGCTGGTCTGGACTCATACCTTCAGCACCGATGGCCAGTGCAGCCCGAGATCATCATGATGTCTGCAAGTCATCCCGGGAGTCCTGGGGTACCCTAGTCTCCCGGAGTGGATTTGCTCACGGGCGAATATCGGCCCCTCTGCTAGGAGCAATACTATGATTACTATCACCATCCCGGGTTCCCACTTTGTTACGAATTCGAATCCTAAATTTTCGGCTGGAAGGCATGATTCAGGTTGGCTGGCTTACTTGGATTGATTGATTCAGCAATCATTGATATGGGGGACGTTCATCCTTCTAGAAACGGCAAAAGCTCCCCACCATGGATAGGATTATTGAAGGATTGTCTCATATGATACGGCATACTCCAAATGATACAATCATATCATACGCGCATAACTCCCTGCCCAGCTATCCCTCATACTACTAAATAGCGGTAAAGCTTATTATCAGGACGGGAGTAGGACCCTGGTCCCTGGTTAGATAGGTCTACGGACTATTTGATAGACCTGCAGCACTCCACACAGCTGCAGGGCCAGAATCTGACAAATCTGGGCAGTCACAGCTTGTTATACCAAGCTATTTATCAGTGATCATGCTACATATACGTCTCCTCCGTTATACCTGGAAATCTACTGTACGGAGTAGGGAGTAGTAGTAGCAATGTTCCTTGGTGATTCTATCCCACTGGTCTGACTCGTAGCATGAGAGATCTGCGATCGCAGCTACTCACTCCGTGGAATTAGCTGCAGAGTCACTGGCTTTGATTGCTAATAATCTGTATTTGATGCCATATTCCTCCCAATGACCTAGGTTGAGTTATTTACAAAGACATTTGTACGTGACTAACGTCAAAACATTCAGGTGTGACAGCGGTGTAACTTATTGTTGTACGGGGTACCTATACTTCACAGAAGTCACGTGGTTTATGCCCCAGGTTGGAAGGCTTCCACAGCGCTTGCATCATCTCTAGCCTTGTGCGGCTCCCGAACTTCTATCAATGTCATGAGATCGGGGCTCATCAGCTGCCATCCTATAGCCTGTCACGGTACCTTTACGGGCATTACTTGACTGCCTTCTCGAAAGGCCAGCGACACCTTTTCCGCTCTCATCACTTGCCTAAAACACCTTCGTCACTCTTCGGAGCTAAGCTCCCGCCTGTCGCATCTCCGCGTCTTCCTATCTTGAGGACTTTACATCCTTTCATGGCCACCATCTAAAGAATGACTTTGGCTTCGAGGCCGCCCTTACATGCTAATGCTGTTGATTGCTTTGTTGATGATAGGATCATTCCAACATCTCTAGCCCAACATGATGGCCTCAAACGTTATATCTCGATTCCTTCCTCCAAACGGCCAGTCGGTATACGAGACGATACGCCAACATGACAATGATTCTGATGCTTCAGACGTGGAGGAACGTGCCGGCCTAGCTTATGCTGATGACGTCAACTTAGGAGGTCGGTTCAGTGATCGTGAGCTTGAAGAGGCCATGGCCGATGCCACAAAAGAGGAACCATCAAGCCCCAGCGATACGTTCTTGAACCCCCGGGCGATGCAAAGAGGGTCTCAGATAGGCCCAGCTAGCTCAAAACCTCGCCGACGTAAACCCAGTGACCCCAAGTGGATTCAATCAGTACCTCCTCGTCCCGAGCCCATAGGCGATGATGATAATGACGATGACCATGATGACGACGTCCCGGCCTCTCTTCTGATGGAAGGCCAGCATGATGATGACGACCTGAGAATGCGACTCCCTCCTCCGCCGTCTCATCACCTTTCCGACCCGCGGCCTTCTCGTGCTGCTCGTTCTCCACGTCATGACCATATTCGATGGGATAATGCGAATAATCAGCGACCCTCACACGGTGTTCCCCGCCAAAGTCGTCCCAAGAGTCTGTGGTCAGCGGGTCGGCCTAATATGGCCTTGGTAGATCCAAAGGAAAAAGCAATGTGGATGTGGGCCAACGTGGAGAACCTTGATAACTTCTTGAAAGAAGTCTATACATACTTTCTAGGGAATGGGATGTGGTCCATTATGCTGAACCGGGCATTGAGCATCTTGTGTGTTCACTTTTCATGCGTTACAGCCCTGTCCAAAATTTGTTACTGACCATCTGCAGAACATTTGCATTTATCGTGGGATTTACAACGTTTCTTACTAACTGCATCGACTACCACCTCGTCCGAACCAGCAAAAGCCTAGATCAAATACTGGTACCCAAATGCACCGGCAAGATGTCCTCATTTTCTACGTTTCTACTTTGGTTACTCTGCTTTTTTTGGATCGGAAAGGTTTTCCAGTCGTTATTGGATATCAGGAGGCTCAAAAACATGCATGACTTCTACCATTACTTGCTGGGGGTAACCGACGCGGAAATCCAGACGATATCCTGGCAAGAGGTAGTTAGCCGTCTAATGTCACTGAGAGACGCCAACCCCGCTACCGCTGGTGCTGTATCAGCGTATAATCGCCGCTTCTTGGGCAGCCAATCCAAACAGCGAATGGATGCTCACGACATCGCAAATCGTCTCATGCGAAAAGAGAATTATCTGATAGCCTTGGTTAATAAGGACATCCTGGATTTGACGCTTCCAGTACCGTTCTTGCGAAACAGACAACTTTTTTCTCGCATCCTGGAGTGGAACATCAACCTATGCATCATGGATTACGTTTTCAACGAGCAAGGCCAAGTACGACCACTATTCCTAAAAGACACCCACCGAAAAGCCTTGAGTGAAGGTTTGCGACGACGCTTTATGTTCTTTGGGGTATTGAATATCTTCATAGCTCCTTTCATTGTCGTCTATTTTATGATGCATTATTTTTTCCGTTATTTCAACGAGTTCAAAACCTCTCCGTCACAGCTATCCTCACGCCAGTATACACCACTCGCCGAATGGAAGTTCCGTGAGTTTAATGAGCTTTGGCATCTGTTTGAGAAACGAATCAACTTGTCGTATCCGTCCGCGAGTCGCTACTTGGACCAGTTCCCGAAGGACAAGACCGTTCAGTTTGCAGGCTTCGTGGCGTTTGTTTCCGGTGCGCTCGCATCTGTATTGGCTCTTGCATCTCTCTTGGACCCAGAGCTATTCCTTGGGTTCGAGTTAACGCCTGATCGGACGACACTATTCTATCTCGGTGTCTTCGGATCTGTCTGGGCAGTTGCCCGTGGAATGGTTCCTGATGAGACGCTCGTGTTCGATCCTGAGTACGCGCTGCTTGAAGTGATCGAGCTTACCCACTATTTTCCGAACCACTGGAAGGGTAAATTGCACAGCGACGACGTCCGAAGAGACTTTGCCGTATCGTATCAGATGAAAATCGTCATTTTTATGGAAGAGATACTCAGCATGATCTTTACGCCCTTCATCCTATGGTTCAGCCTACCCAAGTGTAGCGACCGTGTGATCGACTTCTTTCGAGAATTTACCGTCCACGTCGATGGAATGGGCTACCTTTGCTCTTTTGCTGTGTTTGATTTCAAAAAGGGCACGAACGTTATCCCACAGGGGCATAGCAACCAACCCGACGTACGGCAGAACCCACGCGTAGATTACTTCTCGACAAAGGATGGCAAAATGCTCGCTTCCTACTACGGGTTTTTGGATAACTATGGCGGGAACCCTCGCGCTACCAATCCAAATAAGCGCGCTTTCCATCCTCCGCCAACGTTTCCATCCCTAGGATCTCCTTCCTTGGTTGGTGTTGGCAACATTGAAAACCAACAGGACCTGGCCCAGACTCGATCCGGGCCAGCATCTGCAGCCATCGGCCAACAGTCAGTGATCGGTGCCCGATTCGGGGCTTTCAACGTTGGTAACACCGAATCCCCTGCTCCCTCGCTCCTCCTCGACCCGCATCATCAACCCTCAACGTCAGGGTTCCGAACGGCAACCCGCGTCGCATCGCACCACCGCCACCGACTGGCCCATCCTCCGCCAGATCCCGTGACTGATTCTGTTTTCATTGATAGTGGGACTTCCATCAAGGCCGCGCGCCACCCAATTTCTAGGCAGAAGAACGGGCCAATGCGTGCAACCTCTGGGTTAGCGGGCGGCAGTGACATTGAAGACTCATGGGGCATGAAATCCGGTGGTGGAGTAAACGAGGAGGACGCGGAAGAGGAGAATGTAGACGACATAGTAGGAGGCGCGGGAGTTCTTGGACTGATTCAGCAGTTCCAGAAGGCGAACAAGAATAACCGACCTCGCGCAACTGTTGGCCTCTAGGACACGTTTTGTAAGAATATTATTGTACAGAATGATAAGGTTATGCAATGTGATGTTTCTGTCCGCTATCCACCGCATTAAGATAAATGCGAAGCAACAACGCATCCTACACGGACCTCGGAAAGCCTGACCAATAATGGCAAGGCGCCTCAGCTGATCGGAGTTTTTCTTATGATGGTTCAGACGGCGGTACTCCGTACTTGACGATATAATCAGGGTCCTCAGGGTCTATCTATCGGCTGGCCGTATCGTGCCGTAATTTTACGGTTCAGGGTCGAGACTCGAGACCCTCTTTCTAAATCAACACCCCTGCCCCAGGGTGACTTTCAGAGCGATTGCATACTACTCACAACCGCTGAGAATAATAAAGCAAGAGTATATAGCTGTATTAACTGATCAGCAGCTCAGCCATTGTGTTCTTTACCCCTGAGCCACTGAATCGTGATGGATATTGCTGGTGCCTGATGTCATTGCAGCCAGCTCCGCTCGTTCAGCCACAAGGGTCTGGGCAGCTCCGCTTAGCGCTCGCTATAAAACACAATCGCCTGCACGAACAGACAGATACAACTTCCAAGAAATTCCCAGAGTCCGAGCATCTCCTATATCGTTTTTAGCCTTGCAGCTGGTTCTGCGCCCAATTGGCAGTCCTTCGCTGAGTTCTCTCGAAATCCTCAGTCTATTCATCCTTTCCACCATCACAACTCGTTACCCTACCTGGCACGCGACCTCGCGACCACATAGCCCAGCTTCGAGATGCCCTGAGTGACTTTCTCGAACTATCTCCGTTATTAGAGCTCCTTAAATCTACCGAGTGACCTTGTTCCTCGGTGTCCCCTCACTTCAGCGTCGCGGCGCCTTCACCCTCGTTTCCTGCGTTTCGACCGCGCTCCTGTCTCTTTCTCCTTTTACGGGGGGTTGATTCACCGACCATGTTTCGCGCGCGAAGATACCGCATTTTCCTGGTGTTCGCCGCCATATTTGTCCTCCTAATACTCCACTTTAGCCGGTCTCACAGTCACGATCAACCTGCGATCTTACAGGCCCTTCCGCCGACCGTCGATCATCATAGTCCCCCCTTTCTGGATCATAATGTGAAAGATCAGGACCAAAGTAACTCAGGTGAGGCCAGCAGCGGGCCTCCTGCAGGCTCTACAGCGTTGGAGCAGCCCCAACAACCCCGACCACCACCTCACACAGGTCCAGGTGACAGCTCGCCTCCCTCGATAGAACGCCCGGGCATCTCGAGCAATGTGCCATCTCAGAACCATGAAGTGGAAGGCGCCAAACCTCAAACTGGCGCACAAACCCAGAGTAAAAATGGGGGTCCTGATGAAGATACTACTTCGATCCCTCACTGGAAGCCGATGCCTGAGCGGCATCCGATCAGCCCAGAGTCTTTAATCAAGCTGCCAACCAAACCATCAAAGTCACTCCCGCAACTGCAAGCCAAGCTTAAGGACGAGTCATCATCTGACAAAATGCAGCGGCTGCAGCAACTTGAAACCATCAAATCAGCCTTTCTACATGCGTGGAACGGTTACAAGATCAATGCCATGGGCCATGACGAGGTCAGGCCTCTTCGGGGTGGCTACAAGAACACGTTCAATGGCTGGGGGGCCACCCTCGTCGATGCTTTGGATACTCTGTGGATCATGGATCTCAAAGAGGAATTCTCCATGGCAGTGGACTATGTTAAGAAAATTGATTTTACCACTAGCACCAAGAAAGAGATACCCGTCTTTGAGACCGCTATTCGCTATCTTGGGGGCATGCTCGGCGCCTATGACATATCAGGCCATAAATATGGCGTGCTATTAGAAAAGTCTATTGAGCTCGCAGATGTCTTGATGGGCGCCTTTGACACACCGAACCGGATGCCAACCCTCTATTATAAATGGAGTCCAGAGTATGCATCTGAGCTGAGGCGAGGCGATTTCAAAGCCGTCCTTGCGGAGCTTGGCTCACTTTCTCTAGAGTTCACGCGTCTGGCACAATTGACCAAGGAGGACAAATACTACGATGCAATTGCACGTATCACAAATGAGCTTGAAAAGTATCAGGATTCCACGAAGCTCCCCGGACTATGGCCCCTCAACCTGGATGCGTCCGGATGCAGAAGGGTTCCCGGTGTCTCGCGGGAACCTGCTGCGGCTGGGCAGCCTGTCAGAGGGTATTCTTCTAGTATCAATTCTACAAGCTCGGAGTCACCATTCAATGCGAGACAAATTCATGAAGGCGCCGAGCCAGCTCACTATGGTGCTGATGATTTGTCGGAAACGGATTCAATCGATGTTCGCAGTCCTCCTCCAAAGCAAGATTGCTTCGGCGGTCTCAATAATCAGCTTTCAGGCATTGACAAATTCGGGCTTGGTGCCCTTGGTGACTCCACATACGAGTATCTCCCGAAAGAGTACATGTTGCTCGGCGGTAGTAACGATCAGTATCTGACAATGTATCAGAAAGCCATGGACGCAGTGCGCGAAAATCTTGTTTATCAGCCGATGCTGAAGAATAATCGCGATGTCCGCTTTTTAGCTACTGTCACCATGACGAAGGAGCTCGACGCAAACCCCCCAGGCCGTACCGTTTTCTCCTACGAAGGTACTCATCTTACCTGTTTCGCCGGTGGTATGTTTGCCATTGGCGCCAAGTTGTTCGGGCTCGAAAAAGACTTCAAGCTGGGTAGTCAACTAACGGACGGCTGTGTCTGGGCATATGAGGCCACCAAGTCTGGTGTCATGCCGGAGGCATTCCAGCTGGTCCCTTGTAAGAAGGGCGAGCCGTGTGAGTGGGACGAGGACGCCTACTATATGGCAATGGATCCTTATGCCGACAAGCGGCCGATCTCGCACCGCAAACGATCTGCCGACCCTGAAAAGGGGAATTGGCACGTCGTAGCAACGCCTGAGTCGACCATGGCCGCCAAAGAAGATGAAACCGAGAAGTCGGCCGCTACTGAAGGGCGACACGTCGGTACAGCGACCGGGGCTGGATCACTTTCGCATGAGGAATTTGTTACAGGCAAGATCCTCAACGACCGCCTTCCGCCCGGCATGACAGGTATCTCAGCTCGTAAATACCTCCTACGCCCGGAGGCGATTGAGTCTGTCTTCATCATGTTCCGCCTCACGGGGGACCCTATTTGGCGCGAGAAAGGCTGGAAGATGTTCCAGGCCGTGGACAAAGCCACAAAGACAGAGGTAGCCAACTCGGCCATTTCCGACGTTACCGTTGATGAACCACGGCCTGTGGATAGTATGGAGTCTTTCTGGCTTGCGGAGACTCTGAAGTATTTTTACCTCCTATTTAGCAATCCGAGCCTGCTGAGTCTTGACGAATATGTCTTGTAAGTGATGTCCGACAAGGCCCAACTATGCTTTGCTAACTTCTTCTTCTTAGGAACACTGAGGCCCATCCATTCAAGCGTCCTGAGTACTAAACGACGCCGTGAGCCAGTATCCATATGATGAGACTTCTGCTTGTAAATATATCGATACCTCTTGGCCAGTACCGCAGAATCTAGCTATCCGGTTTGGGCTCACCAAAGGGACATTTGGCAGCTTTCCTGCCCTTTGGTTATTATTGTATGAACTATTCAGCTAGCCCGTATATAATCGCATTGTGTACTCGGATCCTCCGTACTGTGGAATAAATATAGAAAGGACGTTGGGTGGTGCCGCACTAGAGGGACTTGAAGACTAGTTGAAGTGGGTTTCAGCCACGCTTTATTTAGTCAGAGAGTGGTCTCGCTTTCGTCGTCATCGCCAACCGGGCAACCTGCCACTCCTTCTCTCCACCCTGCGTTCCTCGCTTTCTTTCGCTCGCTCGTTCCCCGAAATCAGTCTCAACCCTTTATTCTAGACCTATCGGCAACGGCGTCATCGCTCCCTCGCCTCTCCTCCGAACGGAGCGCACGGCCAACTTGTGTGACGGGCGCAAGACGGGATGAGTGAAGCAGAGACCCAACAGGCCCGAGGACGACGACCGAGTAGTGGGAAATGGAGCTTGAGGTCTCCGTGGATAATGAGCAGCAATTCTGGGCCAGTACGCGCTCTCTTCCCCGGATCATTGGGCTTGGTGATCCGTTCTCTAAACTGACCTGGTGCCCTTCCGCGCAGACATCCAAGAGATTGTGTCTGCCCCTTGCTCCACGGAAGACTTAATTGATGATGCGCTACGAGTGTATCTGAGCTTAACGGCCAAATATAAAGGTAAAACGGTGTTACAATCCCGAAACTACAGCCTGTCGCATGTGCTAATTAGTCTCCGCAACCCCCTTCAGAGCAATATCTCCAGTCCGAGTACGAGGTTACAACATGTTCATTCAGGCTACTTTCGTCCGCGCTATTCGTCGCCCATACGGACTATATCCGGCGACAAATGATATATGCTTTACTGCAGGTACCGCTCGCTGTCCACCACGTCTTTGAGCCGCTATTCATACCCGAGATAGGAAGATGATCCCGTGACCCTTCATATGATTGCATCCTTCCTCCTCTTCGACGGCCAGCAACATGAGGTGCCATTCGTTATGATGAATGAGGAGGGCGCTTTCCCGCGGCTACTGGAATTGCTCCAGGTGCAAGCTCTGCGCATGGATGATGACAGTACGGCGGGTTTGCATCGGTTGTTGATGGACCTCTTGTATGAGTTGTCGCGGATACAGAAGATCAGGATTGAAGACCTGAGTGAGTCACTTGAGCTTTGGGATGGTCGCTATTGCTTTGTTGCTGATACGCTGGTATCCAGTTCTTGTAGATGATGATTTTATCCGCGGCCTATTTGATATCATTGAGCATCTGTCGTATGACGCCAATGACCCATATCACTACCCTGTCATTCGAGTACTAGTATGATTCTGCTCGCCGCGTTCTGCCCAGGGCCTTTGCTAATTTTTCCTTTAGTTGGTCTTGAATGAGCAGTTCATGATCTCGGCTCATAGCTCTGAGGGGGAGCAATCGCCGTCGACCCCATTGACAAACAAGGTAATCAAAGTACTGTCTGTGCATGGGAACTCCTATAAGACATTTGGTGAGAATATAATTCTTCTAATTAATAGAGAAGGTACCTCGCTTGTTCAGTTTATTTTGCGTACAATGATCTGACTTCTCGATAGCTGAGACCTCGTTGCAGCTCCTCACTCTGAAACTCTTATACCTTATTTTCACCACCCCGAGCACATATGAGTATTTCTTCACAAATGATCTCCATGTCTTGGTTGATATTCTCATACGGAACCTTCTCGATCTGCCGGAGGAAGCTTCGGCTCTGCGACACACCTATCTCAGGGTTCTTTATCCGCTAATCGCTCACACACAATTGAGACTGCCGCCGCATTACAAGCGAGATGAGCTCAAACGTATGCTCAGCCTTCTTGTTCGAGGCCAGCTGACCGGTGATACTGCGGCCGACTGCGAGAAGATCATGCATTTTGATGAAGTCGACGAAACGACTCGGAGACTAGTTCTCCGTTGCGCTGCCGTGGACTGGCTGCGTGATCAGCCAGAGCCGCAAAATCTCAGTCGCGCCCCTCAAAGGGAGGATAGCTTAACTTTGTCGTTTCCGTCAATCGATGGCGCTCTCCTTTCGGATGCTGACATCGGGACATCGTTGGAATCGTCCCAGTCAATCGGCTCGAACAGCACACGGGACAGCTCATTGGAAGACTTGTCATCTCCTCCGGAAGACGGTAGAGACTCTCCGGCATCTGCGGGCGAGACACCTCGCAAGCTTAGCCAAGTCGAGCGGCTAGGGATGCACCTTGCACCCGCCTCATCATCTTCCCTTAGCGTGGATGAGATCGCATCACAGCGCGAGAAGCCAGGTGTAATTACCCCAAGCCGCCACGATGGTCCCCTGCCAAGAATACAAACAAACCCCACAAAGCACAAAGTGAAACCGCTCCCTCCAAAGACAAGGCGCTGGCGCGGTAGACGGGCAACAGTGGACGAATCCGCGTCTCCCCTTTCCACGGCAAGCATCGCAGAAGAAAGAGGAGACACCAGCAGTCCCAGTCCTCTCTCCTCAACACCTATCCCGACTACCTCTGACCAAATCATATCGGAGCCAGAGCGGCGGGACTCATCCTCCACTATCCATAGCCATACTCACATCCCACCCATACCTCCAGCTCACCATGAGTATGCTCATCAACATCCCCCGGTTACCACCCCCAGCATAGCCCGCCGATCTGCCTCCAACCCGCCACCAGCCGTTCCGCCTCCTCGCCGCTCCGCAGCTCATCACCACGTCCATCTCTCCTCCTCCAGCCACTGCACCCCAGTCCCAAGCTTAAACCCCAGCCCCTCACGCCCGCCAAACTCAACACTACACAGTACCAGCATTCCTACTACCATCATCCCTACGCTCACACCAAGCCACAAACAAGCCCAGAAACCCGAACCGCCACGAACCCGCCGCTCGGGCCGCAAACACACATTCACCGACTCGTCAGATACGTCGCAGGCCAGCCAATGCGGAAACAGCATTAGCAGCAGCCTGAGTAGCGGTAGCGGCTGCGGCACAACGGCTTTTCTGCACCCGGATTATCCGTATTCGCTTGAGAACACATCTGCCCCTGCCCCTGCCCCTGACCACTCACTTGTTCCTGGGACCGGAGATGACGCTGCAGCTGTGGCTGCAACTGCGGTCGCGACTGAAATTGTGGAACGTGAAGACTCAAAAACTGCAGGGCTGGCGTCGGAACCAAGTACGAATGAGAATGAGGTTATTAGTGTTGAGGAGGCAGTGCAGAATGTGTCGCTCCATTGACTGACCACCTAAGGGCTCAGCATGGGACTTAGCTCGACTTGAGAATGAAGACGGTATCCTTGTGATTAGTCTAACTTACATATAAAATTCCTCTAGCGGGATACATCTAGCTAGCAGCGCGTATTGCATGTAGGTCACTCACATCATCATCGAACTAATCTTTTGAAAAACCCCCATCCGTTTTGTTTGTTTCCAGTACGATCAGTAGCGATATTGCTTATGTAGGTAGGCCTGGTGCTGTATTATTATTTTCATAGATATGTACATTCAGATACACCAAAAACTCTGCTGTGCACATGTCATGAAGATCATGGAGGGTAATTAAAAGGAGTGTAAAATAAAAAAAAAAAACCCTCAATCTCGCTTCAGAGCGCCTTAAGCTCAAACAAACACCAAATGATTCCTAAAGAGACCAACCGCACCATCCTGAATTGGGTCCTACCAGAGGCACCCACCGTATTTCACCTCACGGGTCTAAATCAACGACCTCCAGCAAGCCCTTTGGCATGTCACAGATCACGGTGGCGGGGGCAGACTGCTTCTTTCTAGGCGAGACACTCCGTGGCTTTGGCTTGATCTGCTGCAGCAGGCCCTTACACTTGCCGCATCTGTGCTTGCCGGGGTCGATGCTCTTGGAGTGGCGGCCGTAGTTCTGGCAACAGTCGACACAAGTCCAGACATATTTGTAGTCGATCTTGTAGCTATGCTTTGTGGTTACCTCGATTCGCCCACCATAGACGGAGTGGTCTTTGAGCTTTTCCTTGCACTCTCTTCCCCATCTCTGGAAACTCGCCCCGTGCGGTTGATCGCGCACATCCGAGATGATATAGTTGGCCAGGTGGCAGTACTCGTGGGCCAAGGTATTCAGCAGTCTGTCTTCGTCGTCGATAATTTTCTCCGCCAGCTCAATAGTGGCATAGTGCTTTGTAGTTATGGGTGACGTTTCACTGCCTGATGAGGAATCGGCTGGAGACAAGGACCGGTTATTGATGTAGGACTTGTCCCGTTTCCAGTTTGCACGTCCAGCTGTTGTCTGAAGCGTCTTGCTCCAGACGATGCGGACACCCCCGGTACTTGCTGAGCGCCTTTGAACTTCGCCATTGGTGACAGCATCATCAAGTACCTTGAGGAAGTTTTCTGCAAGCGCAGATTTCCTGCTATCAAACGACTTTTTGCGTGCCAGTGCGGCTTTCTTCGCCTCTGTTTCCGCTTTTTTCAAGGCTGTTTTGCTAGGGGTCTTAACTGGCTTCTTGGCCTCTGTTGGCTTAGGCATAGACTCAGAGTCGCAGTCAGAGTCATCAAACTCCTGTAGTAGCAGATTAACTTTGCGTGGAGAATGGTTATCGATCCAGGTGTTGGTAACTTCAGAACTCCAGAATGCGTCTGTGCTTTCACGATAGGGTGTAGGTGGTATGTTGATTCTGCCCTTCGTTGGAGATCGCAGAACACTTTTTGAGGGGCTGGAGGGCGGCGTTTGATACCTCGAGTCTCTTGGCGGTGGTGAAGAGGGTGATCTCAGCTCATCTGTCACTCTGTTCATCCTCAGTTAGGCAGGTAATACGGTTAGGAGCGTAGGAGGGCTTACCCAAACAGATCATTCTGAAGCTGAGATGAAGGATCACCATCCTCGAGGTTCAAGCGGTGCATCTTGTCAGAAACGTCGGTGTCTTTCTGGAATAGTTTCCTTGACACACTATCCAGCTTTGGGGAAGGGATCGTGAAATCAGCTGGCAGTGAGGGCTCGACACGGAGGTCAGGTCGTTCTAAAGACTCATGCAGAGCATTCTCCAGCTCCACTGTAGGATTTGGTCGTCTACCCCGGATCAGTCTTCTCTTTTGTGTTGGTGGTGGAGACAGCTTGTGTTCCTCTTCCTCCTCCTCTTCCTCGGATTCATCGTTTGATGTTTCATGGTAGCTCGGTTCATCATTATCGCTGACGATGAAGTCATCGAGCGAGCTATAGCTGTTATCATTCTCATTCTCGTCCTCCGATTTTTGTCGGGGCTGTCGGTAACTCGTAAATTGCTGCGTAGCTCGACCTCTTGTTGGTGACCGTCTTGTGGAAGACGCATCAGACGGGTTCCTAGAAAGCGAAGCTGGCTCTGGATCCAGCTCCTCCTCCAGCGGGTCATTCTCCTTGTCGTAATTGTATAGTTCTGATTTCCGGCTTGCCCGTGCCCGAGGCTGCTGTGGTACCGGTAGAATCATGGAGTTGGTACGTGCCAGCTTCAGAGGTGTCGCTTTCTTTGCCTTGGGTGTATCTCGCTCAGTCGCCCCTTCACTATCGGCAAATATGTCGAAATTCTGCTCAGACAGCGTCTTCGTCCTCGTCCTCGTTGACTTGCTCCGTACCAATCGTGGCCTTTCTGTTGGCTCCTCGTCGAACAGCGTCCCCCGGGCCATCACCTTTGTCCGTGTCGACTGTGGCTCCCTGCGGCGCTCCTCGAGTGTTGGGGGCGGGGGCGAAACATATCGCTCCGTCAGGCGTTGCGGTCTCGTCCTCTGTGAGTCCGCCTGTTTGGACTGGATCCTGGTGTTGAGGCGGGCCATTGGGAGTTTTAACGAGTTATTCCTTGCAAGCTGAGAGTATCGGACTCTCAACTACTCTCCTGGTCGACTATCAAATCTATTGCAGATGCAATGCTGCAGAAACATCCACTTGAGAAGAATTGGCGTCCATCGTGGGGAGTGAAGCTGTCCATGGAGATCATCGGTTGGCACGGCAACACAGAAACCGACCCGCGCTCCAGATAATCGCCGTCCACTCATGCAGTGTCAAGTCGTCCGTCCAGTCAATGATGAATGCGCTATGGACTAGTATAGTAGTCCTGCATCGACAGGGTCTCCTGTAGTCTATGAGAGGTTTGTTGTTCTAGCGCTGCGCTGCGTTGTTCCTTCCGTACCCGTGGCCGGTCAAGGACTTCCCCGGTCGACCCTAGCATGTTGGTGATAGACTGGGGGCTTGAGTCAGTCTGGATCATTGTTGTTCTTAGGCTAGGTTGAATATCCAGTTGCATCCAAATTATGAATCGGCCGGAAAATCGGCGACAGACTGATTCGAATATGTGCAGGTGTCAAGAATCGTAGGAGCTCAATAAGTCACGGAAATATATTTTGAGTACTGGGCTCTAACCGAACAGTAAATCCACCAGGTTCAGAACTTCAGACGCAACATCACAAACAACTTGGGACACCATCTCAGCCATTAAAAACGTTGTTACATAGAATAAACTTGTTCATTACGCCCAACCGATACAGCTGGATTTGATCCATTTTAATAAGTACAATTCCGAGCAGTGAACGTTTCACGTGTAGGATAAGAATTAAATTAATAGTGATTCGGGTCGTCTATCGAGCAACAGGTGAGACATGAAAACGATCGATGGACATATAGAATACACTAGGCACTTACAGTACAATCAATCCCGGGTGTTGGACAGTAGTGCGTCGCGCAGATATCGTAGACCAAGAATGCCATATCTATAACAGAATTATAGCAGCACCGGCACACATAGCCGTGGCAATGCAGGCACCGATCTGGAAGATACCGATGTGAACACTCCCAGGAGCTAAGACAAATCCAGCACCGTCAGATGTGTCAGCAAGAGCGGTTCCACCACTACCACCACCTGCAGCCGTGGGCGAAGCCTTGACGGAGCCCGTTCCATCAGTTCCAGCCTCCTTTAGCATGGAGGAGCAAGTAGCCGTCGGCTCACTGGTACTCTGGGTCGTGGCGGCACCATCGAATTCACAGGCATCCTGGCCGTTGCCTTGGTCAGCTTGGTCTTGGTAGTACTGGTTCATAGCGAAAGAGAGCTGCTGCTCGGGCGTGCAGACGCTGTAGGCGCCGTACTCTCCAGAGGTGGCATTGCTCGAAACGCCATCGCAGAACTTGCCGCCCTGGTAACCGCAGACAGTGCTGAAAGTGGAGGAGAGCTTTTTGCCGGCAATGTTAGACTTGGCAACACAGGTAAGGCTCTTCTCCATGCAGGCGCAGAGATCCGAGTTGGGAGACGGCGGGAGAGGGGAGGCGGCTGCGAGCCAGTTCTTGCCGTTGGTCGGGCATGACTGAAGGGCCGTATTCGTGGGATTGTACTGGGCCTTTTTGGTGCCGGTGGGCGTGGCCGAGGCGAGTTGCTTGGAGAGATAGCTGTAATCTTCTAGGGTCTTGGCTTTGCCGTTGTCGATAGAAACCAAACCTAAACTGTATTAGTGGATGAATCGCGATGCGGATGAAGGTTCATACCGTAGTTATTTTCCTCCTGGAAGTACATATAGACGATACCGCCGGACCAGACGTCGGACATCGTGTCACCATAGAGAGCTTCAACTTCAGTGAATTTGCGGGGGGTGACAGCATTGCAACCATATTCAGCAAAGAATACAGGAATGGAGTAGTCCTTGAACTCTTCAGTACGGGATTTGTAACCAGATTTCTCGTAGTTAGAGTCACCGCACCAGGAGTAGACGTTGTAACCCCAGAAGTCAATAGTGTCTTCCTTGTCGCCGCAATTGAAGTAGTTGGCCATGTCCACACGAATGGATGAGTCGTCATTGGTAGCATAACCAACGCCCATAGTGCGGTAGTTCTTGGCCTTAATGTACCGTTTCATATCACGCACGGCTGCCTTGACGAAGGCACTGGCATCAGTGGTTTTGGGATTGTTCGAGACTTCATTGCCTGCGAAGAACCCAATGACATTGCTGTACTGGGAGAGCTCGTCGACAACAGATACGTAGCGCTTGTACAGATCGTAGTCCCATTTAGGGTCGTTACGGACAATGGACTCTGACGGAGAGGACAAGTCCGCAATGACATAGATTCCAGCATCGCTGAGGAGGTTCATACACTCCTTGTGGTCGGCGGTAGGATCGATTGCGTAGACACGTATAGCGTTGGCATTGAGCTTCTGAAGGTAAGGAACGTCACGCTTGCATGCGTCTGCGTCGGCTAAGGGGTCCTTGTAGTTATTTGTGCCAGACTTGGGACCGGAATATTCCTCTGCGTTCGTCAGCCATAGAAGCTTGAGTATCATGAGATGGTTGGGAGGGCTCACGTTGATAGGCTACACCACGCATGTAGCTGGATCGCCTGTTAGTATGAAGCTGCGCTGTTATCCATGGGGTTGGGGATGACGCACAATTGCGTGTCATTGCTTTCGTAGAAGAATTTGGAACCCTGAAGACGGTCAAATACTGCTCCACGCCCAATAAGTCAGTGGTTTCGTACCTTGATGACGATCGGGTCCAGGTCAGCGGCAAGAACGCTGCTGGTGAAGAGGGCAGCGCCCGCAAGAATGCTGAAGAACTTCATGCTGAGAGACTGCTGGGTATACGAGAAACAAGTGAAGATGCAATGGCGAAGTCAAGATCTGTCGTTGGAGTATGCCTGTAACTGATGGAAAGAGTGGCGCGTAAGACCAGCTTTACTAAC
This sequence comes from Aspergillus incahuasiensis, assembly GCA_003719405.1. Classification (NCBI taxonomy): domain Eukaryota; kingdom Fungi; phylum Ascomycota; class Eurotiomycetes; order Eurotiales; family Aspergillaceae; genus Aspergillus; species Aspergillus incahuasiensis. Next base: position 95,898 of record RHLP01000140.1, on the reverse strand, counting down.
AGAGGAATGGAAGGTGCGATGGACAGTAGACGGAAGTGAGCGTATAGATAAAACAGCATTGAATGCCAAAAGAGAAGTAGGCAAGATAGTAATGAATGTCGATTCTCGAGAGAATGTCGAGAAAGAGAAATTGGAGAAGGGTCTCAGGGCAGAGGGCCATTTCATACTTCGTCGATGGGGACCCCAGCCTGCAGGGTAAGTCTCAGGGACCGCCCACTTCTACCGCAAATTCGCTGGATCACTGTGTCCATGTCCACTCTTGCGTGCTGGTAGCGGGATACTGAGAGGTTGATCGCAGGAGATATGCGGTGATGTGCAGTGATGTGCGTTTTTGGGGGCTATCATTTGGCAACCCACGGTGAGACATCCCCACGACGGGACAGCCCTGATGTTGAAAGGCACAACAACACGCAAGCTGGGTCCACGGGCTTCGAGATTCAGGGGAAGAAGGGTCCAAGCAAAGCTTATTCTGTCGTCAGTGAGTACACGGTATATAAATAGGTAAGTGGGATAGTCACATCGCGACTCGGACTGTCTTTTGTCTCAGGCTCTTAGAGGCGATCGAAACCATAGGCATCGCTGGGTAAACCGGTCTATCTATTCCATAGGGGAGAAGCGGCTGTTCAATAGTGACTGACATTTGAAGATAAGTTTGGGTTTGCTGTCTATGACACACCATTACGGAGTAGCCTTTGCCTTTGCTCGATGTCTCGATATCAATGACATTGACCGGCCCGCACTTCAAATCTGGATTATAGGTAGAGTAGACCGCAGTTTTAAACACAGTGTTTGGGCGTGGAAGTCTCGCTGTTGATGCCGGAGTGCATGTACGGAGTATAGATACTCTATATCCTGTGGACATGAGGTACTAGTAGTCCCTGGCTCTAGACGCAGGGCAAGGGATCGACCTGAAACAGCTCCACTATGAAGCTGGCTCTCCACAGATATTCAATGGTCCTAGCGACATAGCATCATGTCTGTGGCTCTGTGCCCTCAGGGCTCAGGCCCTCTGGAAATTTTGATTGAAGATGGCTGTGTTGTGATGATGATTTAGGTAGACTCTGAATGGCTCAACCGGCAAAGGAAGTGTCGCCCTTGTGAGGGAAGGCAATCCATACTCGACTAGGGCGACACGACCGTCCTTTGAATGCTTGCAGCGATGAACAGCAGTCGATAATGATGGTCTTGAAAACCGAGAATGGTCTGAGCAGCTACTCCGAAGTAGGATGTGTACTCGGAGTATAGACAGCTGATAAGCAGGATGGAAATGATAGGCTATTTGAAAATGGACCGTGCCTAGTTACCATGATGGTTCAGTCTTTGACTCTGCAACTGCAGCCCAGATCACATTTATCTGCATAAACCGGTTTTATGCTGGAGGAGCACGTGATACCACAGATGGCCCAGTTTGATACTGTGCTCAACGCGACCCATAACTTTCCTCAAACTCCAGCTCCAAAGGACCAGATCCAACCTCAAAACACTGCTCCATACGTCTTAAAATTGGCCAACAGAAGGAGTGTATTGGCAGCCCCTTTTCAGCCGGTCCATGGAATTCTCGAGGCCTCAACCACCGGCAGTTATGCACTCGCCACCAACCCGCCACCCCTGTTTCGGGATTGGCTCAGGACTGCGTCTTGAAACAATGAACTGCCCTGATCCGCCAATAAGCACTAAATTTGATGGATCATCACTTGAATCTGACTGCCTTTGCATACAGCCCGGATCACGGCGGAATTGTATTTGCGAGTATCACCCATACGCACAGTGCCCGGTTTTGAATGCAAGAGCCCCAGACTATGAGCTTATCCAGAATTGAGCGCACTGAACCCTCACCATGAGAAAGGTATTTGGCGATGGCTGTCAGGTACCGGTACTAGTCTAGCTCGCCTGGTGGAAGAATGTCGGCATCCCTAGGTGGACTCGGGCGAATACCCGCCACCGAGAATCTGGCCGATGCATAATACCGCCTCAGACTGAAAATACACATGATACTAGCGGTCATGGTCCAGCCAAGCTTGACGTGGGTGCCTACTCCGAGTACGCCATCAACGGATCCGCCGCAGAACAAGCGGATTTAAGACCAAGGAACGGGCTCATGTATGGAGATCAAGATCGGGAGCTGGAACTTGCCTGACATTGACAGAGGAGTTCGGGTTATTGATACGAAGCAAACAATCTTACCGACTACGACTTGCAACTGGAAAAGCATCTGCACCGCACATATATAGACTGACTGTGTCTGTATTGGTACCTTTTTAAACTCTGACGCTCACACTGAGCTGAGTCCTGTGAAAGCGCTGGGAAGCATAGTCTTCTTCTGAAATCCGAACGGAGAGTTCCAAAATGCGGGGCCCATACTGCACAGATAACGCTTCGAGCTCAGGGGAGAGGAAAAAGCAAGAACAAGCCACACTACAGAGTACACGGAGTGGCCCTTGACAAATGGCATTTTACCTTCCAGTACGGAGTAGTTTTATCAGCCAGTTCAAACGTCCCAGCGTCCTCGTGGCTTGTTCTCGTTTACAGGAAACTTGGAAGCTTCCTGTGCTTCTAGTCTGCCGACGATCAAACGGAAACTTGAAGTTTGAAAGCCACTTCATCTATCAAAGGCTTAGGCTAAAGCAGTGGCGGCCACGGTGGGGCTGCTTAATTTCATGCAACGCAGTTGATTTGTGCTGATGAGATCATGGAATCGAAGTGGAGGGCTGCATTTATTATTGGCCTCTTGTTAAAATACGCCTGGTCTATTGAAATTTGGACTCTCTATAGTCTATGATCATATGCAGTATGGACAACATTGGGATCAATAAGAGTGCTGGTGCTTGAGAGATCGTCTGCCTATGATTAGAACGCGGATGTGCTGGAAGGGGCTGTAATCTGTAGAGCCTTCAGGAAGAGTAGTAGCCTAATGCTTAGGAAAGGGTACGAGATAGAGGTCTGGGGGTGAAGAATGCAACCCATGGATGGTCTTGGGGCCGGGATACCCATTGTGGTTTGGTTCGATGTTGCTCCGGATAGAGCCTCAGTAATTGAGTTCAGCAATAAACCATAAATGCGAACCTCCAGTACTTTATCTCTATATACTGCTACTCCGTGTACGTAGCAGTAGGGAGCTTATACAAACGGATATTGCTTGCGCTGTATCCAAGCATAAACGACGCCTCAATTCCATTTACAACAAAGCGCCTCGCCAGTCTCTATTACTCCACGTTCTCGCTGTCAGTCGGTAGACATGAGGGCCTCAGTTATAGGATTGTCCGCTGAATAATGTTGTTGTATGGCAATCAAATTGTGAGGAATGATAGCCAGCCCCTGCATGCCAGCTCCGGACAGTGGTGGTAACAGCTGGTAACACTGTTACACACCAACGGCTTATAGTGTGACCCCTGATCATTGGCTGGGCCGAAATATAGCGGGCCTGGCTCAGGGGCGCCCGGCGACTTCCATGGAATAGGACTCGCACTTCGAGTTATTTGTTGGTAAACCCACCAGAGTAGGATGCATAACTTGAAAATTGACGGTTTTGAAGCCTCCACGGTTCACAGACCTCAGTATGCCCTCGCGTGAGTGGGCATATGGACCACTACACCGAGGTGCGAAGGAAGGGTTCCTATCCTGTACATGTACGATGACACCATGCTGTTATCGCTAGCAAAGTTTAAAGGAAGTCTTCGGCAGCAGCCTTGATCTTGTTTATGGTCAAGTCGATGGCAGGCTAAAACAAGTATAATAATACTAGAGAGTGGCACTCTGTGAGTCGCGTCCAGCATTAGGATTACGCGGAATCTCCAGTGGTATCCTCAGTACGCTATAATACTGTTAAAAACGTAGCGGCCACCGCAATCGGCCGGTACAGTGTATCAGGACGGTAAATTCGCAGATCCAGCGCCGAAAATAGCCACAGCCCCCCTCTCCAGCAGGCCAGCCAGTCCGATTTTACCTGTTGGACAATCGATTCCCTTTTCACTCTCGCTGACCGTCCAACTACTCACTCCCTTCGTCCTTCTCTTGGTTCCCTTTCCTTCTTTTCGAGGCTTCACTTTTCCCCTTCAGTTGCTTGCTTTCTGAGTCCCAGTCCGCTCTTTTTATCGTTTGTACTCAAAAGCTTATCGACCAGGGCCGTACTCCCCTTCCTTCCTTCTGCCTTTCGTTCGGGGAAAGAAGAGGAGGCGACGGAGACTGCGGTTCCCCTTCCCACAGGTTTCCAGGTCCTTTCGTTATCTTCCGTTTCCATTCGTTTGGCAAAGCTCGACTACCCGTCGGGAATCTCTTCGAGTAGGAGAGACACAAGATACGATTATCTGCTTTCGATTGAGCTTGAATCTACAAAAGTCAACGGACAGGCCCGGTGCCTTCGAGCGAACGCCAACACCACATCGACGATATTTCACGACGCGCCTGGTGCATCATCTTAGATTTGCTCGCTTACAACCTCCTTAAGCGCTCTGTCCATGATATAATCAAATCAGCTTGATCGGAATAATAATTAATGGGCCTTTGTTGCTGTAAGTTCTACGTACTTGCTCTGTTCTTTTTTTGTGTTTGGCCTGGACTAATATCTCCAAGAGAACCCCAGTGAAAATTGCTTGTCAAAATGTCCGGCTACCCACAAGGTTCGGGCTACCAGCAAGGCCATTACGATGATGGCTATGACCATCAGGCCCACGGTGACGCCTACTACCAGGATGAACACCACGATCAGGATCACCACGGCCAGGACCACCACGGCCAAGATCAACATGCGCAAGGTGGTTATTATGACAACCAAGACTATGGAGACGGCTACTATGACAGAGGGTACTTTTCCCCTGGCTCGTAAACCTTCAACGCGTTTTTGCTGACATGTCCAGTGCCTATGGTGATAACAACAACGCCTACCAGCACGATGGTGGATACTACGATGCGGGCCATCACGACGAATACTATGGCGACCAGTATTACGCTCAAGGAGGTCAAGGCCGAGGAAGAACCGGTCGAGACTCTGAGGAAGAATCCGAGACGTTTAGTGACTTCACTATGAGATCCGAAACAGCCCGTGCTGCCGACATGGATTATTATGGACGTGGAGACGAACGGTACAACAGCTATACCGATAGCCAGTACGGACAAGGCTACGGCGGCGGTTTCCGCCCTCCTTCCTCACAAGTGTCATACGGTGGTAACCGGTCGTCCGGAGCGTCAACGCCAGTGTATGGCATGGATTACGGCAATGGCTTGCCTGCTGCCCAGCGATCGCGAGAACCATTCCCCGCCTGGGCTTCGGATGGCCAAGTCCCTGTATCGAAGGAGGAAATTGAAGACATCTTCATCGATCTCGTTAACAAATTCGGTTTTCAAAGGGACAGCATGCGCAACATGTACGATCATTTGATGACGCAGTTGGATTCCCGTGCCTCCCGCATGACTCCAAACCAGGCTCTTTTGTCACTTCATGCCGACTACATTGGTGGTGATAACGCCAACTACCGCCGATGGTATTTCGCCGCTCATTTGGATCTTGACGATGCTGTCGGTTTCTCAAACATGAAACTGGGCAAAGCAGACCGCAAGACTAGGAAAGCTCGTAAGGCTGCGCAAAAGAAGGCGAAGGAAAACCCTGAAGACGTGGAGGGTACTCTCGAGGCCTTGGAAGGTGACAACAGCCTGGAAGCTGCTGAGTACAGGTGGAAGACACGCATGAATCGCATGTCTCAGCATGAAAGGGTGCGGCAACTGGCGTTGTTCCTGCTCTGTTGGGGCGAGGCGAACCAAGTCCGGTTCCTGCCCGAGTGTCTTTGTTTCATCTTCAAGTGCGCTGACGACTTTTACAACTCGCCCGAGTGCCAGAACCGAGTGGAACCCGTTGAGGAGTTGACCTATTTGAACGAGATCATTACTCCCCTGTATCAGTACTGCCGCGATCAGGGTTATGAGATCTTGGATGGCAAGTACGTTCGCCGTGAACTTGACCACAACCGTATCATCGGTTATGATGACATGAACCAGCTCTTCTGGTACCCAGAGGGAATTGAGCGTATCGTCTTTGAGGACAAGACGCGACTCGTTGACATTCCTACCGCGGAACGATGGACGAAGCTCAAGGAAGTCGACTGGAAGAAGGTGTTCTTCAAAACTTATAAGGAGACGCGTTCTTGGTTCCATCTGGTCACCAACTTCAACCGTATCTGGGTCATCCACTTGGGTGCTTTCTGGTTCTTCACTGCATACAACTCCCCAACGATCTACACACCGAACTATAGACAACAACTCAACAACAAACCACCTGGATCCCACTATTGGTCTGCTGTCGGTTTCGGTGGAGCCATCGTCTCGTTCATCCAGATCTTGGCAACAATCTTCGAATGGATGTATGTTCCTCGGCGATGGGCTGGCGCTCAGCATCTGACTAAACGCTTGCTCTTCCTCATCGTGGTCTTCGTTATCAACCTAGCTCCAGGTGTCTTTGTCTTTGGGTTTTCCAGCAGTGTGAGTAACGACATTACTCTTGCTATTGGTATCGTCCATTTCTTCATCGCGCTTTTCACATTCTTCTTCTTCTCAGTCATGCCTCTTGGTGGCTTGTTCGGCAGTTATCTGAAGAAACACGGTCGCCAATATGTCGCGAGCCAGACATTCACTGCCAGTTTCCCAAGGCTAAAAGGAAACGACATGTGGATGTCGTATGGTCTGTGGGTCTGCGTGTTCGGTGCCAAACTTGCTGAGTCGTACTTCTTCTTGACACTGTCAATCAAGGATCCGATTCGCTATTTATCACCATATCACCCTCACACCTGCAACGGTGTCACGTATATCGGATCCAAGATCTGTTACTACCAACCCCAAATCCTTCTCGGACTTATGTTCTTCATGGACTTGACGCTGTTCTTCCTCGATAGTTATCTCTGGTACATTATTTGCAACACTATCTTCTCCGTTGCCAGATCATTCTACCTCGGTGTCTCTATTTGGTCTCCGTGGAGAAACATCTTTTCGCGTCTTCCGAAGCGTATCTACTCGAAGGTCCTCGCCACCACGGATATGGAAATCAAGTACAAGCCAAAGGTTTTGATCTCTCAAGTCTGGAATGCTATTATCATTTCCATGTACAGGGAACATCTCCTCGCCATTGATCACGTCCAGAAATTACTTTACCACCAGGTTCCGTCTGAGCAAGAAGGCAAGCGAACTCTTCGAGCACCTACTTTCTTCGTGTCCCAGGAAGATCAGTCTTTTAAGACCGAGTTCTTCCCGCGCGGTAGCGAAGCGGAGCGCCGAATTTCGTTCTTCGCCCAGTCCCTGTCCACTCCGATGCCTGAGCCTCTCCCAGTTGATAACATGCCTACCTTCACCGTTTTGATTCCTCACTACAGCGAAAAGATCCTCCTCTCGCTCCGTGAGATCATTCGCGAAGATGAACCTTATTCCCGCGTCACGCTCTTGGAATATTTGAAGCAGCTTCACCCCCATGAATGGGATTGCTTTGTCAAGGACACGAAGATTCTTGCGGACGAGACCTCTCAGTTCAATGGAGAGCCTGAGAAGAACGAAAAGGATGCCGCCAAGAGCAAGATTGATGATTTGCCATTCTATTGTATCGGTTTCAAGTCAGCTGCCCCGGAGTACACGCTTCGCACACGTATTTGGTCTTCGCTGCGTTCCCAGACTCTTTACAGAACAGTTTCTGGAATGATGAACTACAGCAGGGCCATCAAACTTCTCTACCGCGTCGAAAACCCCGAAGTTGTTCAGATGTTCGGAGGAAATTCGGAGAAACTGGAGCATGAACTCGAAAGAATGGCTCGTCGCAAGTACAAAATTTGCGTATCCATGCAGCGCTATGCCAAGTTTACCAAGGAAGAACGTGAGAACACCGAATTCCTTCTCCGCGCCTATCCCGACCTCCAAATTGCGTATCTTGATGAAGAGCCTCCAGCGAACGAGGGTGAAGAGCCCCGTCTCTACTCCGCTTTGATCGATGGACATTGTGAGTTGCTCGAGAACGGCATGCGTAAGCCCAAGTTTAGGATCCAGCTGTCCGGCAACCCCATCCTTGGTGATGGAAAGTCCGACAATCAGAACCACTCCATCATCTTCTACCGTGGCGAGTACATTCAGGTTATCGATGCCAATCAAGACAACTATCTTGAAGAGTGCTTGAAGATCCGCAGTGTTCTTGCCGAGTTCGAGGAGTTGAGCACCGACAATGTCTCGCCATACACTCCAGGGATTCCTACTAACACGGAACCTCCTGTTGCTATTCTCGGTGCCCGTGAATACATTTTCTCTGAGAACATTGGTGTCCTTGGTGACGTTGCGGCCGGTAAAGAACAAACATTCGGTACCCTATTTGCTCGTACTCTGGCTCAGATTGGTGGAAAATTGCATTATGGTCACCCTGATTTCCTGAATGGTATCTTCATGACAACCAGAGGTGGTATTTCCAAAGCCCAAAAAGGTCTGCACCTCAACGAAGATATCTACGCTGGTATGACGGCCATGATTCGTGGTGGCCGCATCAAGCACTGCGAGTACTTCCAGTGTGGTAAGGGTCGTGATCTTGGATTTGGTTCTATTCTTAACTTCACAACCAAGATTGGTACTGGTATGGGTGAACAAATGCTGTCAAGAGAGTACTACTACCTGGGTACTCAATTGCCTCTTGACCGATTCCTTTCCTTCTATTATGCCCACGCTGGATTCCACGTCAACAACATGTTTATCATGCTGTCTGTGCAAATGTTCATGATTGTTTTGATAAATCTGGGCGCCTTGAGGCATGAAACAATCAACTGCGATTACGACTCCGACAAGCCAATCACCGATCCTCTCATGCCGACATTCTGTGCTCCTCTCACGCCTATTGTCAACTGGGTCAACCGATGCGTTATCTCGATTTTCATCGTTTTCTTCATCTCGTTTGTTCCCTTGGCTGTTCAAGAATTGACCGAGAGAGGACTGTGGCGTATGGCAACGCGCCTGGCCAAGCACTTTGGATCCTTCTCATTCATGTTCGAAGTGTTTGTCTGTCAAATCTACTCCAACGCTGTCCACCAGAACTTGTCGTTCGGTGGTGCCCGCTACATCGCTACCGGTCGTGGTTTTGCAACTGCTCGTATCCCATTCGGCGTCCTATACTCCCGGTTCGCGGGGCCGTCTATTTACACAGGTTTCCGTTTGCTGATCATGCTGCTTTTCTCGACCTCCACCACCTGGACCGCGTCTCTCATCTGGTTCTGGGTTTCCCTACTTGCCCTCTGCATTTCGCCGTTCCTTTTCAATCCCCACCAATTTGCCTGGAACGATTTCTTCATTGACTACCGTGACTACATCCGATGGCTTTCGCGCGGTAACTCTCGCTCCCACGCATCGTCGTGGATCGGTTTCTGCCGTCTTTCCCGTACCCGTTTAACTGGTTACAAGCGCAAGCTTCTTGGTGTGCCCTCGGAGAAGGGTTCGGGCGATATCCCCAGGGCTCGCTTCACCAATATTTTCTTCAGTGAGGTTGTGGCTCCTCTGGTTCTTGTTGGTGTCACCCTCGTGCCATACTTGTACATCAACTCTCGGACTGGTGTCACGTCGGATACCAAGCCCTATAATGCCATATTGCGCATTGCAATCGTAGCATTTGGGCCGATTGGTATCAATGCTGGTGTTGCTGGTGTATTCTTTGGCATGGCTTGCTGCATGGGTCCTCTCCTGGGCATGTGCTGCAAGAAATTTGGAGCCGTCTTGGCGGCTATCGCTCACGCAGTCGCGGTGATTATCTTGCTTGTCATGTTCGAGGTCATGTTCTTCCTCGAGAACTGGTCTTGGCCTCGGTGCGTCCTGGGCATGATCGCCATGGCTGCCATTCAACGTTTCATTTACAAGCTTATCATTTCTCTCGCTCTGACTCGAGAGTTCAAGAATGACCAGTCGAACATCGCGTGGTGGACTGGAAAGTGGTACAGCATGGGTTGGCACTCTCTGTCTCAACCTGGCCGAGAGTTCCTCTGCAAGATCACAGAGCTGGGCTATTTTGCAGCAGACTTCATCATTGGACATCTCATCCTGTTCATCATGTTGCCAGCACTTTGTGTTCCATATATCGACAAGTTCCACTCCGTCATCCTCTTCTGGCTGCGCCCAAGGTAAGAAGTTCCTTTCTATCCCCACTGGTTGTGATTTGATTGTCTAACTCCCCACTAGTCGGCAAATCCGCCCTCCAATCTACTCCCTTAAGCAGTCCAAGCTTCGGAAGAGACGCGTTGTCCGCTTTGCTATCTTGTATTTCGCCATGTTCATCCTGTTCCTCGTCCTCATCATTGCTCCTCTCGTCGTTAGGACCATGGATATGGATTTCAACTTCACAGGCATACTTGCGGAACTCTTGCAGCCTCTCGACAAGGACAACAACGACACCATAACCAGCTACACTGGCTCGGGTCTTCCGCAGGGCTATAAGCCTGTTGCGTCTCCGTCATCGTACCTCGGGACCGGGGCCCACAATGATGGGTAGATGTCCTGTTTCTTTCTTCGAACCACATTCTGTTACATTTATGGAACATGGAAACAAGATGTATAAAGTACCCAGTGCATTGATGTTGCTGTTTCAGCGCATCAACTATGTTTCTTCCATATTATTTTCCTCCTCGCCGGGATCTTTACGTGGAAGGTTCCGGGGAGATTTAATGGATGCAATATCTATCGGCTTGTTTTGTATTCGCGAGGTGTATTCTTGTTTCGTTCATTCATCTGAAATTATTAGACTAGCAATTTCCATCTACTACGTTCGTTATAATAATCTCCCAAATCTCCTACATATAGATTCGCCCAGGTATCTTGACTCGTTGAGTACTCCGTACTTTTGTACATGATGGACCTCTGTCACGTGTCGGCTCTGCTCGGAAATCGAGACCGCGGAAGAAACACCGTAAGACAACAGCCTCTACACAGTTCCAGTCCCAAGCCTAGAGCCATATTCAATTCTTTCTTCATTTGTCTTCCCTAGGGTCCATCGTACCATTTTTATTCTAAGCTTTTCACTGTCATCTCTGGGTTCTCAGTCCGCCTGCGCAGCGTGCGCGCTCCTCCTGATTCCCTTTCGCCATGGATATCCAGGAGACCCAACGTCTCCTTTCTGAGTATCTCCATGAGCTCGCCAATCTCTTCCATCGTGTCCCCGGATCAGCTATCTTCCTGCGCTATGTGAGATCCAGCTACCAAAACGATCCCATCCGCTCCGCCGTCGAATTGTTCCTGTTCCTCTTTGCCGTCCGCTACCTGCTCGCCCCGAAGTATTCCACCAAGCCCGGTGTCGTCCAGCTCTCGGAAGACGAAATCGACGACTTGGTCGACGAATGGACACCAGAGCCGCTTGTCGGAAATCCCACGCCTTTGGAGGAGATGGAAGTGGAAAAGAGACCAGTCATCGCCGGGTATTAAGCTCTCTCCTGCCCCTGCATTTTCGCAGTTGCTGACGCTCAAGAAATTCACAGCCCAATTGGTCCTAAGTCGAAACTATCGAACGGTCGAACGGTAATGAACCTTGGCTCCTACAACTTCTACAATTTCAACACGAACGAGTCGATCAAGGAAAAGGCGATCCAAACACTCCGCAATTACGGCGTCGGACCGTGCGGTCCGCGTGGTTTCTACGGTACCCAGGATGTCCACATGAAGACGGAGGCAGATGTGGCGTCCTACCTTGGAACAGCTTCGTGCATCATCTACTCTCAGGCGTTCTCTACCATTTCCAGTGTGATTCCGGCGTTTTCGAAGCGAGGTGATATCATTGTTGCGGACAGGGGTGTCAACTTTGCCATCCGGAAGGGTATTCAGATCTCTCGAAGTATCGTCCGGTGGTACGATCATAATGATATGGATGATTTGGAAAGAGTCCTGGCCAAGGTCACCAAGGAGCAAGCACGGAAGCCTCTCACTCGGCGATTTATCATCACTGAAGGTCTGTTCGAGTCGTATGGCGACATGAGTGACTTGCCTAAGATTGTTAGTCTCTTTCCATCCTTTGTTTTGCATTACAGAACTAACAATCGCGAAGATTGAGCTCAAGTTGAAGTACAAGTTCCGTCTAATCCTCGACGAGTCTTGGTCTTTTGGTGTACTCGGACGAACAGGACGCGGTATCACCGAGCACCAGAACGTGGACGCAGCCGAAGTTGACATGATTGTGGGTTCGCTGGCCGGCCCATTGGTTGCTGGTGGAGGTTTCTGTGCAGGTTCGGAGGAAATCGTCCACCACCAGCGTATCTCGGCTGCTGCGTACACGTTCTCTGCAGCTTTGCCTGCCCTTCTGTCCACAACTGCCAGCGCTACAATCAATATCCTGCAGAACAGCCCCGAGACCGTCTCACATCTAAGAGATCTGACAAAGGCCATGTGGGCGCAGCTTGACCCCCGCAGCGATTGGATTCGCTGCACAAGTGCGCCCGAGAACCCGATCCTGATCCTTGTGCTCAAACCTGAAGTGATTGCTGCGAAGAGACTTTCTCCCGATGACCAGCAGTTTGTTTTGCAGGATGTAGTAGACGAGGTAGGATCCTACCGAGTTCACCTATCATTTACAGTACTAACCGTGGTCTCCCTGTTTAGTGTCTCGCGAACGGCGTCCTCATTACTCGCCTCAAATGCCTCGACGACAACTTCGAACCCAAGCAAAAGGTCCCTGCCGGCCTGAAAGTGTGTGTCACGATCGGCTTGACGAAGAAGGAGATCGAGAAATCAGGAACCATTATCCGTCATGCCATCACCAAGGTTCTGAGCAAAAGGAAGTAAGCTGCAATGAACTCCATTTGCACTTCTTCCTCACTGCTCCCTTGGTCATGACACTCTTAACGCGACCATGATTCTAGCCGTCTCAGCCGATTTTCTCGCTTGCTCGCTCGCTGGCGTCTTCCCCTTCGACATACCTGATGATGCTTGTTCTCTTCATCTTCCGCTATTCTTGTATAGACTAATTGACCTTTCTCTGTTGGCGGATGCTCACTTCTTACTCTGTGCTCAAGCACGAACGAATGGGACGAGCCTCGACCCTGAAATTACCTACATACTAAACCGCCTACCTCATGGATGTACACATTGTGCCCTTTCTTCCTGCTTCCCTTCCTAGCTAGCGGGTCGGGACCCCGCGCTCTCTATACCTAATAATCACCTTCCGACTTGTCTGACACGTTCTTCCCGATCTTTGGTTGTTGGGGCCTGCATCATTGCATTGTTTTATTAGAGCTTATATTTTTAATGGAAATGGGGTTTCTTTGCCTTGTGCTTATCTTATCAATTGATACCAGTAAGCTGGCAAGAGTCGAGCTTGGGTGTCCAGATGCGGCGTAAAGTAGTGATAGAGCGAGCCCCATTGTAGTTGAGATTGAGACAAACCTAGGAGTTACTACAGTATCGAGGTCGATGTGAAGAGAGAATTCTTCAAGTGGGCTTCTGCTCTGGTGTACGGTCCCTACTATTAGGACGATAGTGAATTGCTGGACAAAGCCAAATGAAGAAGATCATATTTTCTCTTTGGAGAAACGGGAACCAAGCGGTTTCTTTAGCTGCACATCCGGGGCAGTCTAGACTCTGACGCTCTGGGATGTATTCTAGGTCTTTGTCTAGCTAGATAACCCTAGCCGCGTACACCAAGCAAGCTCAATTGAATCAAAGCTCTCGTCATCATCATTCAGTCTACCAGCAACCATAGGCCTCGGGTATCATCACTGTGACCGGCACAATCGAAACCAGAAATCAGATTATGCTGAGGCAGCAGATCAAGTAACGGGGCAAGGAAAGCGACACGCCAAGTGGTATGGAAAAAACGGAAGAATGGACAGTTAGGGTATGACAAGCAATGCAACGCAAATTACGAGCAGAGCAAGAACAAAAGTAAATGGGAAAGATCGAAACATCAAAAGGGTATCCAGAACGTCCAAAACTAGCGCTTCTCAATGCCCCAAAACTTCTCGGCCCCAAACGTCCACTGGTTGTCGATTTTCCACAGATCATCAAAGGCACTAAACAACACGAGATCGCCGTGACGATCCCAGAATGTCTTGCGCAGGCTCTCAATGGCCTTTTGCTGATTCTCCCAGGATGGAGCAGCGTGGCCATTGCTCTGCCCTGCATGCGGCCAGCCAGATTCAGTTATGACAGTGCGCTTTCCGCCAGAGACTTCAGAGAGGCGGCGTGAAATAGCGGCGACGTACGCACCCGCATTTTCGGGAGTCTGTGTTGCGTCAAAGAAGGCGTGGCAGTTGGCGGCGCAGTAGTCAGATGCCTGGCAGAGTTCGGGATGTTCAAAAAGCTTCGAGAACGTATCAATTGTGACAACGGGACCATTGTAGCCTACGCTGCGGAGGTAGGCGCGGGCGTCATTCACAGCTGCTATCACCTCGCCTGCAGAACTCTGGCCGCGATTGAGAAGTTCGTTGCCAACCGAGATAGTGTGTAGTGTTGAGAAATCGGGCTTAGCAGCGTCAATGATGGTGTTGAGGCTCGCGTGTAGGTTTTGAAGATCGTAGACGCCTGCGAAGACTTGGAGGCTATACCGGCGCGCGGCGGCGATGACCTTTTTGGCTTGGTCGCAGTCGACTCCGTAGATACGGATATAGGCATAGTGAATAAGTTTGTCGACGTCAGTGTTTACCTGGTCCTGGGATTTGCAGGTACCATCGGCATTGTAGGGAGAGTAGGATATCCCGAAGAACTGGGTGTTTTGCTGCGGTTGAACTGAGTTCGTGTTTCCTTCGTGAGGGCCCAGGTTTTCGTTTACCTTGATGTTGGTATCTATTGCGAGGGAGGGGTCGAGGTCGTGGGGTGCATCCAAGCCTGGGACTTCTAGGATGGGAGGAAGGGCAGTGGGCGCCTGTACCTGTGTTTAGTAGTCTCGCTCTTCAACACGAATGGAAAACCGACATTGTGAACAGTTGCAGTTGGACGAATGGATTCAACAGAAAGGGTCTGTCCATACTGGTCCACCCAGACGGTGACTTCAATCACTCCTTCAGGTACAACAACAACATCAGTTGGGATAGGTATAGCAACAGCCAGACAGCTGAGCAAGAAGACGGCCAGAAAAGTAGCCCACTTCATCTTCTGTCAAAAGAATGGATAGCTGCTGTGATCTTGATGTCGGGGCTGTCTTTTAAAGCTTGACAATGGATAGCTTGACTTTGAATACAGGAAAGCAAAGGAGCGGCTGGCACTAGAGAAAAGAAGGAGGCGAAAAGAGGGACATGAGAAGAAAAAAAGATTGGCCCCTTTTATGAGACTGATGAACACAAGCAGCTCACTCCATTACGAGTGGAGTATTGGTGAGGTTGCTGCAGATATTCACTCACTCAGTCACTCACTAGGAGGTCGAGTCGAGTTTCGGAACTTGAGCTTTCCAAACGGGTGGGACTGGGACAGAGATCCTTTTGATCGAGTTTTCTTCTGTAGGAATGTTGCTCTCATATTCAGTCAAGACGGGCTGGCGAGGAATGAGGCAGCATCGTATCCCTTCATATTTGGCCAGATTACCCCAGAGTCCTAGACTCATAGAGACCCTGGCCGAATTGACTGGCACCAAGTCATAAAAATGGTGACAATAAGCCATTGAGCTAACATTGACATAGGAATCATTTTGCTAGGATAGTGAAGCATCCTGTCCGACTATCTCTGCAAGAAATCGAGTCCGAGAAAGAGTACGGCTATCGCTTATGAACTAATGCAGAATGTCAGCAGAATTTCCACGTTTCGTTGAATGAAACCATACCTAAAATGGCGTATATCCTCCTAGGCGCGAATCCGTTCATGGGGTTGATGGGATGTGCAAAAAAGAGGCTTTCTATGTGTTCAAGACCAGATTTGGGGCAATTACCTATATCGTTTTCCCCATACCACAACACCCGAATCCATCACGAAACCAACGCAAGTGCCCTAGTCACAGAAAGGAAAACAAGATTAGGCAAAGAAACATCAACCTCCAAACAATCCCCAGTCCATTATTTCCAGCTTTTCCACCAATCCATCAATAACCGCACTCGCTAATTCTTCTTCTTTAGACAAGCCCCTCGGATCCCCCTTTTCGTCAAACTCCTTATGCGGAACATTGAAGAAAACCAAGATATCTGTTTCCTGCTCCTCAAGCCTGACAAGCAGGTAATGAACACTCACGCTGGACACCAAGCCTCCATCGGCGCTGGAGCCGGCTGCCGCACCTCCAATAGAGGGCGCAACGCCGGAGCGCGGAGCCGCTGAAGAATTGATTTGCGCAACACCTTTGTATGATTTCGCACGGGGAAGCTTTTGCACAGAGACCTGCTGCGGGGAAGTGACGATGCGCAAAGAGTCTCCATCGTCGTCACGGATGTCGTTGAGATGGTATAATGCCGCCGCCTTGTCCATCGTTTCGGGTGTACCTGCAGGGTTGGAGCCTAGGACGTCTAGAACATCTTGGTTGGGGATCGACTGAAGAGCTGAAAGAGCAGTTCCTTCTGAGACGCGCTCGTTTATTTCGAAGATAAGGTTCGAGAGCGTGGTTGAGGAGAGGAATAATTCTTGGTGATCGGGAATTTGGCGGAGCTCACTATTTGAGGCTTGTTAATCGCGAACAAGCGTTTGCGGTTGACAGACCGACCTTGCGTCGAGCCAGCGCTCTGGGATTATAGCTTTGATAGCGCCGCCATAGAGATCTTGAGAGGTAAAGGTAGCCATGGTGAGGCGATAGATGCTTGAGGACGGTAGGTACGCGAAAGTTGTACTGAGTAGGTGGCGTGGGTAGGCTGATAAGATCTGCCCCGCAGTCCCCGCCGTGCCTGAACACTTTCTTGATCACGGAGTACTAGATGGGAGAGCCCTTGGAGAGCTATCGATCATGAGCGACCCAAAACGAAGTGCTCTACGCCTTGCCTAAAGCTGAACAGTCCAGTGTTACCTGTTCTAGCTATCGACCATACCCTACGATATGGCCTGCGGGCAGAGACGATTACAAAATCAGGAATCCTAGGGTTGCCGATATTCGTTCAACGGTTCAATAGTAGAAGAGATAGGTTGTACAAGGAAATGAAAACAACGCCGAGCCCAATAAAACTGTAATATTCCTAGATCTTCAGCAGTTCTTCTATATAGTCATCCAAGAGGACAATTTGGAATTGATTTCCCCATCGAGAACGGAATTCTTTCTTCTGATAAGCCCAGCTCGTCACTTTCGAGAAGCTGACCAACTCGACTCTCCAGCCACGCTGAAGAGCCCTCTCAACCATCCTCATAAAGCCACCGGAGTACTCAGCTTCCGCAGCATCCCCAGTCGCCAGTACTATCGTGGCCGGTTCGTCCGCGTCCAACAGACTTTCTAAGATCTTCAGGTGTAAAATTTCGTCCACACCTTGTTCGACCCAACGCTCTTCCGGGGCATCATTCGTTTCTGAACCATGGTCCCCATCTCGCGAGGTTACCTTAGGATTTCTCCTGAACCTCACCTGGCGAGGTGTAAGCTGTTTTATCTTCTGGACTCTGTTGAGGATGTTGGCCTCGTAACCAAGTTCCTCGCTTTCGCTTATAGATGCAATCCGATCCGAGCCAGCGAGAATTCTCTTAGAGGCCGATCGACCGCGTTCTAATATCAATGAGAAATTTTGAAAAGAGAGTGGCAGGCGACGAATCCTGGCTTGAACAGGTATTTTCCGAGAGGACTTCATTGCATCGTGAAATCCGACCATGATCTACGCACAATTAGCAAGCCGGTGAAATCAAGCTATGAGTGTTACTAACGTTTGAGATATCAACGAACACATGCACTGGGCGAGACGAGGTATCAAATTTCTTTGATTGTTTCGCCCGCCCAGATTCGGCGATAAGTTCGGCATAGTCGGAGAAATTCTTCAAAAGCTTGGTGAGAAGCCCAACTCGTTGATCAATTGCGGATTTGTAGGCAAGCGGTTGTAGTTGAGGCACGCCAGAACTAGCAGGATGCTTGGCAGGTTTTGAGGTCAAATAATTATCTGATTCATCGAAAGAAGACGGTGGCGTTTCCAGAAATCCAGTTCTAGTTTCCGAAACACCGACCTGCGGTGGGATCATTGAACGCGAAAGTGGTGGCTCAAAAACACTAGGACAGCTGTCTGACTCCCCTTCGGGGTTACTTTCGGATGGACCAGCATCATGGAAAATCTTGTTTCGTCGTTGTCGCCGTCGCCGGTGGACGGCTGCAACAGATTGAGCATCCGTTCCTGTATTCGGTGTGGCAAAGGCGACCGGCTTATGAGAGATAGCCGGTGCAGATAGTGCTTCCTTCTTGAAACAAGCATCGGAAGCCTTTGAGGGTTTGAGTATGGTGATCGATTGACTCGATACCTGAGGTTTCAAGCATGATTGGATCTCATAAAGCCTTTCGCTTTTAAAGGCGATCGGAAAAGAAACGTGGGGAGCCTTGGACGGTCTGAGTATAGTAATGGTTTCACTCGGTAGGTGATGTTTTGACAATAGCTGGGTCTCGTTATCAAATTTCTCGCTCCTTCCAGAGTGTATTATAGCAGGAGATTTAGCCCGCTTAAGTATTGAGATAGGTTTGCTTGGTGACTGTTGTGTGGAATAAGGTCGAGCCTCGGTAAGCGCCTCGGTCTCTGCTACAGGAGAGTTGGTGTTACCCAGCAATTCCCACAGAGAACCAAAGTCTCCCAGTTTTGGTGTCAGGGATTGTTTCTTGATCTGCAATCTCCCAGCGTCACCTTTCCTTATCTCGTGTGACGCATCCGATGGTGGGGAATAGTGCGAGGAACTATTGCATGTTGATGGTTCCTCGTTTTGACATGTGGGTGAACGTAAGAGGTTAATCACCGGAGTGAGATCCCAGTTCGAGGCAGAAGATGGTATCATTGACGATGATAACGATTATGGGAGTAATGTCGGGGTTATCAAGTTTGTGCGCTCCGGCCACGGTCGAAGTGTAAGTTGTTGGAGTGTCCTGCAGGCGCTCTGATGACGGGTGTGGCGGACGATAAATCAAGGCTGGGAACTGTACTGAAAGTAGAAAGTTTTAGTCAAAGAATTATGCTTGTGCAAGCAAAGCAAGTCAACATGATGAAAGCAGCTGAAGCAAGAAAGGAATGTCCGTAGAAGACAACTATTCGTTCGTAGGGCATAGACAATTAGGCTGAGAATGACTCTTCACTGAGATGGGGGGCGAATGTATGGTGGCGGTGACAATTCTGCCTCCAGCGACCGCCTTCTGGCTACGCTAGAACTCGGAGTCGGGGTAAGTGAAGTTCCAGTGAGCGATAGAAGATAAGCGATAAGCCTACTACGTAGGTATTCGGCGTCATGGCTACGTCATTTATGATAATGGCGACGATAGTACTCCGGAGTAGTTACGCAGCCGCCAACAGCCAGAATGGTGCCATGATGATCGACCCCGGACTGCCACAAGTGATCTTCGATTTGACGTTGACCCAGGCACTCTTGTTCCCCCGGACCCTGCGGTGTCAACGCCTATTCGCGGTGGGCCCCCGGCCGGATGACGTACTTTCACAAGCCGACGACGATGCTGCTGCTGGGATCTACGGGGTACTTCGTACACCATCAAGAGGTCGAAATTGGGAAGGCGCAACACAGGCTGAGAAGCGTGCCTTCTGCGTTTGCGAGATCAACGTCATGTCTGACGTCCACGAGGGGGGCAGAATGTTATAAAAACCCCTTCTTCGATCGTCTTTCCAGCTCCTCCATCAACTTCCACCATCACAAACAATAGCAACTTTCAACTGAACAAATTCAACTTTCTCTGACCCAAACAAACAATAAACCTTCATCATGTCTGACTTTGGTCGCAAGGATTTCTCTACCAGTAAGTCCATTCCACTGTTATGGTACATATGGATACTTACAAGTTCTGCAGAGGCCAAGGAGGAGATCACTCCCGACTCCAGCAAGTCCACCCAGGACAGAGTCAAGGAGTCCGTCACAGACACCACGGACCGCGTCTCCCGCGGCGCCCAGCCTGATGACCAGAAGAGCACTTCCCAGCAGGCCTTTGACAAGAGCCAGCGCATGAACGACCACCATGCTCACGGCAGCACCCCTCAGTCTCTGTGAGTAGCCTTGAAGACTTGTTTCGACCATCACTTGAGCTAATAATAAAACGCAGTGGTGACAAGGTCAAGAACGCTGTAGGCCTTGGTGACCACTAGATCACCTTTTAACGTCTGCCATGATCTTCAGCTTCACTTCATGAATGTGTTATGAGCTTCACGATACCAACACACCTTAGGTAGTCTCTCTGCCTGGCCTGCGTGTACATTAGGCTTAATTCGAGATAACGAAACTTTCGTTTGGTTTTAATTGTGCATTTTCCACAGTTCACAGCAAAAGTAAATCAACCTCTGGGTCAACCTCTCATCTGCCTAGCAAGCCTTCAAACATAGAGTCCCGTGCCCGAGTGAGTTGACCGAGCTCTTCCTCTAGTTCTTTGTACTTGGCTCTAGCGCCGGTCACATCTTTGGGAAGATTGTGAAATGTCTCAATGCGAGCTTCGAGAGACTTGACCGAGTCCATCATTTGGCCAACCGCTTCCTCTTCCAACATGACCCTTTCTAGCGTGGCGTCTTTGTTGCTATTGCGCTCCAATGCCGAATACCTATCCTGGTATTCTCTAACCTTCGCTTTAAGCAACTTAGTCCCTCGCGTCCATTCAGATGTAAGCGCAGGAAGGTTGGCGGGCGTCTCAAACGCAGGATTTGACTTAAGTTCTTCGAGTTGTTCGCGTAAAGTCGACAATTCCCGCGTAAGGTAATCGTGCAAGTCCTTAACCCTCCTCATCTGCTCTTGGGTCTCGAATTCTTCTTTCGTGAGTTCAATTATCGACTGGCCCACGTCCTTGGTGCTAGTTCCCAGCGCGCCCAAGACGGCGACTGTTTCTGCCAAATCATCGAGGTCCCGCTCCCCAGCTTCGTCGAGAGAATGCTCTACCGCGTCCAGAATTTCCACTTTTTGCTTGATTTCTCTGCTCTCTCGAGCCTTGAAGCCTTCAATTGTTTGTTCACGGGCATGGTGAAGCATCGAGGCCTCCTCGTCTGCCGCCTCGTTCGCCACGGCTAGGGCTAGTAAGGTGCGAAGTGTATCTTCGTTCTTCTCGAATTTGGGGACCGGGTTCGGCGCATACTGGCGACTTAACCAGGAGTTCACATATGCCCAGTCTTTGGCCTGGATGGCGGCTTGACGTGCCTTGGCTGGGGATGCAAGCGGGCTGTCCATGAGGACCCAGACGTAATGCGTGTCTGAGTGTTTCAATTGTACTCTGGTGTAGCAATAGGATCAGAAGATTGTGGAATTAAACGGTCAATAAGTCGGTAAACAAAGACTTGGTTTCCCTAATGAATCAGGACTTTCGGCCAGGATTGTTGATCAGCGACCTTTCGCTTCTCCGCTTCCGCCTTGACGACCGACCCCACGATCCAGACCGTTCTTGTCAATCCGTCCCTGAACCATTGTCAAATGTCAATTCCCCATGGCTACTGGTAGCTACTTTCCTCCTCCTGGGGCTTCCTCCACCATATCGCCCCGGAATCCTTCTCCAGCATCATCGCCGCTCTCCCCGCCGCTCCAACAGCGCTCAAACGCTTTATCGAACCGATTGACAAGTGTACTTTCCGTGTCGTACGCCGACTCGGACATTCGCGATGCACTTGAGACTCTCAGCCTCAGGGGTATCCACAATACGGCGGAGGTGCGGAGGCAATTGCGCCTCGATGTGCAGAAGGAGGTTGTCGACTGCAATGCGGAGATTGTCAGGGACTTTGGCAACGTTGCGGAGGTGAGCGGCCTTGTCCGGGCGCTGTGAGGTTCATTGATCGTTGGATTTGTCGCTGACATACGTGCAGCAATTGAAACGCATCGGGACCGTGATATCGAGCCTGAAAGAGACATGCGACGAAATGCGAAAGCACATCTTGTTGGCGAAGCAAGATACCAGCCCAGTTCTGGAGGAGGCATCTGCGTTGATGAACCAGAAGCAAGAGGCCGAAACGAAGCAACGATTGCTGGATGCGTTTACAAAGCATTTCATAGTCTCGGATGAGGAACTCCTGGTTATGACATCGGTCGAAGAACCAATAAACGACGAATTTTTTGACGTCCTTGCGCAAGTGAAACAGGTACATCGCGACTGCGAAGCCCTACTGGGTGCAGAGAACGAGAGGCTTGGCCTAGAACTCATGGAGAAAAGCTCTAGGAGCCTGAATTCGGCCTATCAGAAGCTCTACAGGTGGATTCAAAAAGAATTCAAGTCACTGAACCTCGAAGATCCCCGGATCAGTAGCACGATCCGCCGCGCTCTGCGTGTGCTGGCTGAGCGTCCAAGCTTGTTCCACAGTTGCTTGGACTTCTTTGCAGAGGCTAGGGACTACGTTCTGTCGGATGCCTTCCATTACGCCCTGACTGACGCAGTCTCTGGAGGCGATAGCGCTGTGAAACCTATTGAGTTCTCGGCTCATGACCCACTGAGGTATATAGGTGATATGTTAGCTTGGGTTCATTCCACTACAGTCTCAGAACGTGAAGCTCTGGAGGCGCTATTTGTTGACGAGGGAGATGAGCTTGCCAAAGGGATTCAAGCCGGTCTAAGCAGCGAGCCGTGGTCACGAATCGACGAGGAAGAGGAGGTTACCTTTGACGGGCAAAAAGCCCTGAGCGATCTAGTAGGCCGAGATCTTATCGGTGTCGCTCGTTCACTACGCCAGCGGGTTGAACTTGTGATTCAGGGCCACGATGATCCCGTCACTTGCTACAAGGTCGTCAATCTTCTGTCCTTCTATCAGACAACTTTTTCTAGGCTGATGGGCTCCAACTCCAACCTCGCCGATCTGCTCCAAACCCTTGAGAAATTTACTTTGAACCACTTCCAGACAATAATGCGCGACGAGGTCAGCAACCTCTCCGCAGATCACTCCGCCCTGGTATCCCCAGGTGATCTATCGGCGCCGCAGTTCCTACTAGACTCTCTGGAGGTCCTAACATCCGTTATGAAAACGCATGAAGCATCCCTTGGAACAGAAGACCCCAATTCCACTCCCGAAGCCGACGAAAACAAATTCACACCGGTTCTCCATGCAGCTCTCGACCCATTCTTCAACCTCGCGAAGTCCTCTGCAGATGAACTTCCCAACCCCACAGCGCGTGCAATCTACCTAACAAATATCCATATCACCATACGCTCCTCCATCTCACCTTTCCCCTTCGCAACGGCAACTCATCTACCTCCCCTATCAGCAGCACTCTCCACTCTCCGGGTCGAACTTCTCGAAATTCAACACCGCTATCTCCTAAACACTTCAGGCCTACAGGTCCTCCTAACGGCCCTACAAACTTTCTCTCAACCTCCGGAATCAGGCACCGAGAAAGATCTGGCTGCCATCGCAAACCTAGTGGCCTTCCAGCCTGAAGCACTCATTGCAATCGGCCAGCAGCTTGACGATTTCCTCCCCTCCGCACTAATGGATGCCACGGATAATCTGAAGCGTGTACAGAGCGCGACTTTCGTCAAAAGCGTGACGGAGGAGGCAGTTGAAGCTTTTTGTCGTGATTTTGAATTTGTGGAGGGCATGGTTATTGGGGCTGATGAAGCCAGGGGCATTGGGCAGGTCGATGGTGCGATCAATGAAGGCGAAGGAGACGGTGAGGGTGAAGAGAGCGAGGAACAGGGACAAAGCCTACGGAGGCTGTTCCCGCGTACCACGGGAGAGATCCGGGTGCTGTTGAGTTAAGGTGACCACCATAAACGATAGATCGCATATAACCATAGCTGAGTAACGTCTCTATAATTGCGTGGAGTACAATCATGCTTCCATTACTTATCTCCTAATGTCTTCTGCACGACGTAATAATCAAGTAGGGCAACGTCACTCGGTATACTTCGGATAATCCCACGCCGAGTCCGATCCAAACGCTTTTCCCGATTCGGAAGCGCAAATCCAGGTTTCAAGGAGACCGCGGAGGAGCGAAGAAGCAACAGCAGGCAATCCTCGTACCTCTCCCTCCTCAAGTCTCTCTACCGGCCTTTTTCTTCGACAGGAAGATGGTCCAACCTCTGAGGCGAGGCGTGAGGACGCTCACATGGACGCGAGTCCTTCCTCGCCAAACGCGACAACCTGCGTCATCGCATCGCGGAGCTCAAGCAAGATACTTCCAGATTCGTGCCTCGCCCACGGAACAACCGGCCACAGTCAATGGGAGCAACTTGCCGATTGTTGACACACCCAGCTCTGCGGAGTCTGCAGGTATGTGCGGCGCATATTGGAAGGGGATGTTCATCGCTAACACATGAGAAATTCAGATGCGCGATTCGATGTCATCGGAGCACCTTACTCGTTATTATCGGTTTCGCTCTCGGCCTCGCAGAATCTTTACACACGGCGCGGGACACTGGTAGGGCTGAGCGGCAAGGCAGATAATGTAAGAACTAGAGAACTGGTCTTGGCTTCTTGTCTGATGGCGCTGTTATAGGTCATTTCAACGTTGAGTGTCCTGGAACCCTTTCGCCGGGCTCCCGTTGGGGTGCCATTCCTATACCAGAAGGTACTTCTTAACTCCTCGAATCCGGAACGTTGGAACACTAATAGTTGTGGTCTAGGTCTCCTCCGCTAGTCCCGTCACTGCCCTGATCTCTACTCGATCACCTGTTACATCGTTCGCTGTCGTCCATCTCAATGGTTCTGTGGATTGGATGGTGGCTCAGAGGCGCGCATTGCTGGCATGGACTGGTCGCTCGCTGACTATCCGTCCCACAATAAACACAAACTTGGTTCGTATTTTCGGCTGCGCTCAGTAAAAGGTTAGGACTAATCCATGCAGAGCATGGCTCACTGGGGTAGCTCCGAGGTCACTGGAAGAGGGTTGCTGGCGCTGGTCGGAAGTGGCCAATTATACTCGGTTGAGCTGAAGGCCGGCGAGCAGTACATTGTTCACCCTAGGTATGTCTTAGCCCGAGGTCTCATACTATCGCAGCTGCTAACCCTTGAAAGCAATGTCGTGGCCTACACCGTGAGCTCCAACCCCCCACGCCCCTACCGCTTCAAGTCAACGAGCTTGAGATTTCAAGTTCCAAGCCTTAAGAGCCTCCCCGCCTTCCTTCAAAACACGCAATTCATCAAAGCCATGTCGGAAACAGATTCATGGAAGACGGCCATGCGGATATTCCACAGGGTCCGTACGTGGTCGCGAATGACGATTTGGGGTGATCGCTTGTTTCTCCAGTTCGACGGTCCTGCGACCGTTCTTCTGCAATCCCGTGGAGCTCGGGTCAGCGATGTTCTGAGTACCCAAGAAGTCAACGAATTCGCAAGCACCCCTCGAGGCCTCACAATCTTCCCTACGAAATCAGAAGCAAAGGAGACAGGCCCCGAGCAGGCAGCCGAATCTGAATCCCGCAAAGTTTCCGGCACGAGGACGGTGGAAGAAATCGAACAAGAAATCAAGGGCGTCACTCAGAGTATTGCTGTCTTAACGAAGGACGGGAAGGTGACATTTGAGAAGCCGGGACAGCAGTCATAGAAGATGATAACTGTACAACACATATAAACGCATCACATTTTCTTTAGGAAACGAGACTACCAATAACAGCTCATGCATGTCTTGAGACGACCGATTGTCCTACCAGTTCTCCTCAATGAACCACCGTCATGGCTTGGATTTCCCGTTTCGTAACAGCGATAGAGAAGACACGCGCGGCTGGCTTAAATGGATTTTCCAAGTCCAATCTATGTCTCTAGGCCTACCCTAGCTTCAGGTGAGTTCTTGTTAGGTAAGCATGCAGGCCGTCTCGTCCATAACCATTCCAATGAACGCCTGCATGTCGATGCTGCAGAGAACCTGTACTACCTTAAATAAGCGACACGGTAGATCAGCCCAGCCAGCCTATGAAAAAGCCAGACTCAAAAGTTAGGATCGCCTTCAAGGCTGAGTGGGAAGGCATAGTTCGAGGCTGGCTGGACTGCAGGGTTACCGTCTGCAGTGCTGAAGAATCCACTCCTTGCCTCCGCGCCAGGGTTCACCACCGAGTCACAGCGTCACAAGGGATGTCGCGTAGCATCAGCCTGTCCCGGTCAACCCGACAAACCGGTTTCCAAGGCTGGTACTTTGCGTATTCGCAATGGATCGACCGACCTTTGATTCAGGCGCGCGACCAGAACGCCATGACTCGTCCTTACATGCTGGTATAACGCCCGCTCTAATCTCCTCATCCTCGCACCAACTGTTGCGCAGAATAGTCACTGTTCGGTATGCAACAAACTGGAATGAATAACATGTCCAGCAGTGACACTGTGACTGTTGATGATCCGTCCGGTGCACCTTGTCATACCTCGAACGTCGTGTACGATATGCCGGATCAAGGAGGCAGCTCCTGCATAGATACTATAGCGAACGGTGCTGGGGATGATAACCAGGAGAAGCTCGGGCTACGGACTCGGTCTCGAGAAGCATCAGCGCGAGACTCGCCTCCGCTCGATGTCCCTCCAGATGGAGGTCTTCGAGCATGGAGCACTGTTGTCGGTGCCTTTTGTGGCATGTTCGTGAGCTTTGGCTGGATTAGCTGTGAGTATACCATGTACAGTCCTAGGACCTCACATCACAATCAACCAACCTTGAGTGATACAGGCATCGGAGTCTTCATTGACTACTACAAAACCCAGCTACTTCAAGACGTCAGCACGAGCGCAATCACATGGATAACCTCCCTGGAGTACTTCATGATGTTCTTCGGGGTTCGTCCATAGCACCTACGATTCCATACTTACCATCATCCATGTCTATACTTGTACTGATCCTCTAACCCAGGGCCCCTTCGTCGGCGTCTTCTTCGACAACTTCGGCCCCCGCTGGATTCTCCTTTGCGGCTCAATCCTGCACATTTTCGGCCTAATGATGATCTCCATCTCTTCGAAATACTACCAATTCCTACTCGCGCAAGGTATCTGTAGCCCCATTGGCACAGCCGCTCTCTTCCACATCAGCATCAACTGCGTAAATACTTGGTTTCGGCGCCGCCGCGCCCTCGCCCTCGGCATCACAGTCAGCGGCTCAGGCTTTGGCGGCATCATTTTCCCCATCATGGTAACGCGGATCACACAGCAGGTAGACTTCGGGTGGGCGATAAGAGTCTGCGCATTCACGAGCCTATTCCTACTGTTGATCACGAGTGGGAGTATCCGCTCGAGGTTGACGCATCAGAAGCGCTCGCCGCTATGCCACCCGCTGGATTTCGTCAGGCCTCTCAAGGAGATTCCATTTGTTCTGACTAGCGCGGGCACGTTCTTCCTGTTTTGGGGCCTGTTTCTGCCATTCGCCTTCATACCAACTCAGGCGCAAAGATACGGCATGTCCCCGTATCTAGCGTCGTACTTGCTCGCCATCCTGAACGCTGGAAGGTTAGCCCTCCCTTCCTCTGGCCACCACACGAACCAAGTCCTAATCTAAGACCTCCACAGCATCCCCGGCCGCATCCTGCCCCCCTACATAGCCGACCACCTTGGCCGCTTCAACCTCATGATCCTCACCACGCTAGCCTGCATAATCCTCGTGGTAGCCCTCTGGCTCCCGTCCCGAAGCAACGGGCCCGCAATAACATTCGCCGTCCTGTACGGCTTTACCGGTGGATCGGCCGTGTCTCTCGCGCCGGCGCTCGTCGCCCAGATCTCTGATATCCGACAGATCGGCGTGCGCAGTGGAACGTACTTTGCCATCGCCGCGTTTGCGGCTCTCACGGGCACGCCGATTGCGGGTGCGCTATTGCCGGAGCCACTGAAGGGCAGTTATTTAGGGATGGAGCTGTTTTGTGCCGCGAGTATGGGTGTGGCCGTGGGCTTTTATGGAATTGCCAGGGGTCTGGTTCCGGGTGGTGGGTGGGGGGTACGGGTTAGGGTTTAGTACTGTACCTCGGAATAGTTGTGTTGCTGTGTAGACAGACCATGTTGCAAAGGAGATCGAGTTGGATGATGCCCTTAATAGGGCTCAACCATACATATAGTCACTATCTAACTAATCCTATAGTATGCAGGAGTATATGTGAAAAGCACCATAACGCCGTCGCTTCAATACAGATGCAAATGCATAAGGCATAAACAATGCATCCTGTACCATGCAGTTGCAGAATGAAATCAAACATGCAAGCCAAGTGAACAAAAATCATCAGGCACAACAACTCATGGGAATGCCAAAAGGGTAAGGTAAAACAAAGAACCAAAACCAAAATGCAACTGGGAAATGCAACTGGATGCCAATGCTTCAGATGAAAATGCAATGCAATGCAAAATTGTAGACTGTCCTATACCAAGACACCAGCGCGCATGCTCTGAACAGTCTTGAGCCCACAGCCCTTCAACTTGCTCAGTTCAACAAGACTATTGATACGGACTTGACTCTCCTCTGAGAAACCCTGGTCCATCTCGCATAGACAGTCAACAATGGCTTCAGCCTTCTTGACACCGACGCCCTTGAGAAGCTTGATCTGGCTGACATCTCGGGAGTTGATGATGGAAAGAAGGTGGATCGTTCGAGGCGAAGGAATGGATTCTTGGCTGTCAACGGAGACAAGGTCAGTCAAAGGGCTTGGTTGCTTGGCTGTCTTCGCTCGCTTCTTGGGCTTGAGGTGGGAGGTTTCTGTAAAGTCAAGATCTTCGTCTGACTGCGGGGCGTATGAGTCTTGATCTTCGTAGTCCGCGTCAACTTCTTCAATGACGGGCCGTTTGGTGCCCTGTTTCCTCGACGATGGTAGAGAAAGTAAGCTGCCCAGCCCCTTCTTGGTTTCAAGAGCAGGGGTGCTGGTAATTTCAATTTCCTGGCGCGAGTTTTGCAGAACACGCTGTTTCAGGTTACTGATCTTTTTGGCGAGCTTTTCGTTCTGCGGGAAGAATGGAAGAGCTAGCTGGTACATTTTGAGCGCCGAGATATCTTCGCCGCGGCCTTGGTGTTGTTTTGCCATGAGTAAGTAAGACAAGCCCTCAGCCCTAGTATCTTCGGAACCCTCTATTCGCTGCTCTAGGAGTTCCAGACGCCGTTGGACCTGCTCGTTTAGCTCACGAACCTGCGTCTGTCTTGACTTCTCGCTGACCGCACGAACAGCCAGTATCTCTTCCACCTTCTTCTCCACCAGTTCCTCTATTTTAGCAGAGATATCCTCCTGTGGGTATTTCTGGGGAGCTCTTTGGGGCTGCACTATCCGACTGGCTTTTGCAGAGCGCAATCCCAGCACCTCTGAGCTTATTGATGGCCGGCTGGGGATCTCGGGCTTCTTGAACAGAGCAGATGTCCTCGGATTTGATTTGTCTGCATAAACGCTGAATGCTTTTGCTGGTTTGATATCGCTGGGCCTCGAGGCATCTTTGTTTGCAGCGAGGTTGACATTTACTGACGCTGTCAATGGCCGAAGAGGCTGTCGTTGAGCTGTGACTGAGGGTCGGGCCGCAGGCCTCGGGGGTCCTTTGAATATAGGCTCATTCTCAACTTCCCGTAATTCGATTTTCTTCGTGCGGTTGGCGAAGTTCAGCGAGCTGATCGTGTCCAAGTGGTAGGATCTGACGGGGGCTAGGTTGAGGATCATTACAGTGAGCCCATTGTTCTGACCCAAGGACAGTATCCTGGTCATCTTTGATTCCCGGTAGGGTATCCGTTGATGCTTCTTGGTGATTGCCTCCACACATTGGGCCAAGACGAAAAGGCTCTTGTTGATGCTAGCAGATTCTACCATGCGCTCCTTATCGTTATCCGTTCGACGATTGTCTTCCGAACCAGCAAGATCAATGGCAGACGCGGTGCTGATACGAGTTTGCTCCCCGGTGGCGATTGCGACCTTAACGCAGAGAATAGCATGAGACCGTGACGAGTGGGCGTTGAGCTATGGGTCGTCAGCTGTGCTGTGAGTCTGCGAGTGTGGGACGTCTAACAGACCTTGGTAGCGGAGGTAGACCTGTTGATATTCGCCTGGTCATACAGTGTCTCAAACTCCTTCAAGCTGTTGCATGGCCTCTCCGTCAAACCTACAACTACCGTTTTCCCACCATTATCCCTAAGCGGTAGGCCCGCCATTGTCCTTTTCTCTGGAGGCTCAAACAGATCAAACACCTTGTCGTTGTAGATCTCGTAGTAACTCAAGGAGACGCTGACTGATGTTTGTCCCTCGCTATCCTTTTCCATCTTGCGGCTCCGTCGGTATATGCTACTCAGGAGACGAGGAATCACGCCTCTTTCAGCGAGACTTTTACCGCCTCGCATAGTGTGCGTCTTCCCTGTTCCAGTAACTCCGTAGGCGAAAAGGGTGACATCGAATCCATTGAACAAATGTTTGACGGTCGGGGTAACTAGCAACTCCGGTCAGTATGCCATGGAGCCAGAATCAAATGCGTTTCACGAACCCTCCGCTTCGTATAGCTCCTGTTGGGACGCCTCCGCATCGTAGACCGCGTTGAACTGGAAAGAGTACTCCTCGTTTTCGTTCTTCGGGTTAGGAATCCGTACTAGGTTGTCCCGGTCTCGAAGCGCAGCGAGCTTTGACGCCTCCTTAGAGCTTTTTTTGCCCTCCTTAGGAGGTAGTGTATGTTTGGACCCAGTGTGGAGGATGATGTCAACATCCCTCTCCGATTTCAACAGCGGTCTAACCCGCGCGACTACCCGTACGCTCATTGTGTATACAGCTGCTCAGATCTTCAATGCACGACCAAGACTAGAGATCCGCCGTTCCGTGGTCCTTGATACCGTATAGTTTGGTTCGTCGTGAGCCTATAGTAGCATGTAGGATCGGCCGATTGGGGAGAATATTGACAGCCCGAATTGTACGTCTGAGTCGCAAGTGAGGCGTATCAATGGGGATCGGCTGGATTTGGAAAGGACGAAGATGCTTCAACAATAAGAAAGAAAGCAGTGCAAAGACGCTGAAGACACTGGTAACAAATGGCAGCTCAAGGCGGATTAAAGTAGCATAAGGCAGATAAAAGCAGGATAAGGCGGAGTGAAGGAGATTGTGGTGTGAGCGGCTACTGCGTTGGCAGGGCAACCCTGATCATGAACGTCGCCACTTAAGCCTCAGGTCTAATAACTCCAGAGCCTTTTACATGGTTTTAATATGGTCTAGCCTCAAATGAGTTATTCAGTGCCATACTTGAATTGAGATGAGTGTTCAATTTTTTTCCGTTCTTAAGGCCTGCAGATTACCACCCAATCATGCTTATGTTTTCCGTTATATATATTTGAGCGTGACTGACAATAATA
This sequence comes from Aspergillus incahuasiensis, assembly GCA_003719405.1. Classification (NCBI taxonomy): domain Eukaryota; kingdom Fungi; phylum Ascomycota; class Eurotiomycetes; order Eurotiales; family Aspergillaceae; genus Aspergillus; species Aspergillus incahuasiensis. The sequence goes on along the minus strand of RHLP01000140.1, from coordinate 64,701 downwards.
ATATGGAAACAAGAATAGAATTCGCATTGGACCAGGGAACTAGAGGGTCATATAACCAATCAACATCTTCAGTCGACGAGTAGAGAGGCTAGAATATGGTGTTTGACTCGAGAGCGCAACGTACATTACGAGCTAGTCCGTACTATAACGCATCTCATGGGGGAGGCAGTGAATGTGAGAGGACTAGGCGGTGCATGGAATGAGCTGACGAGATTGGAGAAAACCTTGATAGCAAAGTCAAAGTAGCTTCGACTCTTACCCGGGCACGAACATCAAATCTCTGGTTGATGGGAGGGCATAGCTTTTGATAACTACTACTAGGCTACCCCGTACCTCGATTGAGTCGGTTAAGCTGCGGGGCATTCTGATTGGCGCAGGCCCAAAGGCCACCGTAACCCGACCTCGACTTGGTTAAAGTTGATCTCAACTCCAAGGCTTCCTCCCAAGACTCACCTTCTCGACTCCTGCTCCACACCCCTCATCTGTAATTCCATTCTCCCGGCTGTTAGTTGCAGATGCCCTCCTTTTTCCCGTGACCCAAGCATTGACCTCACCGACAGAGCGAACCTAACGAGTTGCGCAACCGGACCCTCCACCCTTCTCCGAAAACGCCGCCGGACGACATTCGAATAAGCGTAATAATCCCTACCAGAAAGCCATAGGAATCCTCAATGGCATCTCCACAAGGGGGCTACCCTCCCCAGGAAGGGTACGAACAACAGCCCGCTGGCTATGGAGCCCCTGTCCAACAGCCCGGGGAAGCTCCTCCCGCTCCACAAGCCCACGCCGCCGGAGGGAAAAAGAAGAGGGCATACGCCGGTGAAGCCTTCGAGTTCGGCTCTGGCGCCAATGCTGCACTCGGTGGCCAGCCACCCGCCGGTGGTAGCTACGGGGCATATCCCCCTCAACAGCCTGCGTACGGGGCCGATCCTTCGCAGATGGCGCAAGGGTATGCTCCTCCAGTTGCCCCAGGAGTTGCGCAAATGACCCAGCAGTTCGGTGCTATGGGTGTAACGGATCCTCACCTTATGCCACCTCAACCGGTTGCTCAAGCTCCCCAGGCCCCACGAGCAGTTCCTCTCAATCAACTCTACCCGACCGACTTGCTCACACAGCCATTCAACGTTGCTGAGCTCGACTACCCCCCACCCCCTATCGTCCTGGCGCCTGGGGTATGTGCTCCACAAAGAAGCTCTGTGATATATAGGATGGCTAATATTCTGCTTAGACCAGCGTTTACCCTTCTCCTTACGCTAACTGCCCTTCAAAATACGTTCGCTCTACACTTAATGCCGTTCCGACAACACACTCGCTTCTGAAGAAGTCAAAGCTGCCCTTCGCTCTAGTGATCCAACCCTATGCTGCCCTCCATGATGCAGAAGACCAAGTTCCGGTCATCCCAGATCAAGTCATCTCTCGTTGTCGACGTTGCCGATCCTACATCAACCCTTTCGTGACATTCCTCGATCATGGACACCGCTGGCGTTGCAACATGTGCAATTTGACTAATGATGTACCGCAAGCGTTCGACTGGGATGCAACTCTTCAGAAGCCAGCAGACAGGGCATTGAGACCCGACCTCAACCACGCAGTGGTGGAATTTGTCGCCCCTCAGGAATACATGGTTCGCCCTCCGCAGCCGCTTGTTTATCTCTTCCTGATCGATGTGAGCTATTCGTCGGTTACCAACGGTCTTTTGGCTACGAGCGCACGGTGCATCAAGGAAAGCCTGGACAGGATTCCCAATGCGGACAGACGAACAAGACTTGGTTTCCTTGCCGTCGACTCCAGCCTCCACTATTTCAGCATCCCCCGGGATGGCTCAGAAAGCTCCGAACCTCGTATGTTGGTCGTGAGTGATTTAGATGAGCCGTTCCTTCCAATCCCAGGAGACCTCCTGGTAACCCTAAGTGAGTGCCGTGAGAACATTGAGGTCTTCCTCGACAAGCTGCAGGAGATGTTCCAGAACACCCAGAACAACAGCTGCGCGATGGGATCAGCCATGCGTGCTGGATACAAGCTCATCTCTCCCGTCGGAGGCAAGATGACTGTTCTCACTTCCTCTTTGCCTAACATCGGCCATGGTGCTTTGGCCATGCGAGAAGATAAGAAGGTTCTGGGAACGAGCAAGGAGAGCAGTTTGCTCCAGACCGCGCACAGTTTTTACAAGAGTTTTGCTGTCGAGTGTTCCAAAGCGCAGGTGTCGGTGGACATGTTCTTGTTCTCATCTCAGTACCAAGATGTGGCGTCACTCAGCAACCTTCCAAGATACACAGGTGGCCAGACATACTTCTACCCCGGATGGAATGCTGCACGTAGTGAGGATGCAATCAAGTTCGCCCGCGAGTTCTCCGACTACCTGTCCTCCGAGATTGGTCTCGAGGCCGTGCTCCGTGTTCGTGCCACCACTGGTTTGCGCATGAGCACATTCTACGGCAACTTTTTCAACCGCAGCTCTGATCTCTGCGCCTTCCCTGCCTTCCCCCGCGACCAGGCGTACGTTGTCGAAGTTGCGATCGACGAGACTGTGACAAAGCCCGTCGTCTGCATGCAGACAGCGGTGCTCCACACAACCTGCAACGGCGAGCGTAGGATCCGAGTCTTGACTCTGGCACTGCCGACGACACAGAACCTGGCGGATGTTTATGCTTCAGCAGATCAACAGGCCATTGCCACCTACTTCAGCCACAAAGCCGTTGAACGGACACTCGGAAGTGGTTTGGACCAAGCTCGAGAAGCTCTTCAAGCCAAGGCTGTGGAACTTCTGTCAACGTACCGGAAGGAACTCGCAGGCGGAAGTGTTGGTGGCGGCGGCCTGCAATTCCCTGCTAACCTTAGGGGTCTCCCTGTTCTTTTCCTTGCTTTGATCAAAAATGTGAGTTCTAATTGCTATTCGGGCGATAACCGCGTTAACTGACATCGAACGTACAGCTTGGTCTACGCAAGTCGGCGCAAATACCGACGGACATGAGATCTGCAGCTCTATGCCTGCTATCAACCCTTCCCCTTCCCCTTCTTATTCAATATATCTACCCGAAAATGTACTCGCTTCACGATATGCCTGACAATGCCGGCTTGCCCGATGAACAAACTGGCGAAATTGTCCTACCGCCCACCGTTAATCTCTCATCTGAGCGGGTAGTCCCTTACGGTCTCTACCTCATCGACGACGGTCAGACCCAGTTCCTGTGGGTTGGACGTGATGCAGTCCCGCAGCTACTACTCGATGTCTTTGGCCTAGCCGACAGGTCGCAACTCCGGGTCGGCAAGCAGAACCTCCCTGAGCTGGATAATGACTTCAACGGGCGGGTCCGGGCGGTGGTGGAAAAGAGCCGGGATCACCGATCAAAGGGTGTTGGCAGCATTGTGGTGCCACATCTGTATGTGGTCAAGGAGGATGGAGAGCCCGGGCTCCGTCTGTGGGCGCAGACGATGCTGGTGGAGGACAGAGCGGACCAGGGTGTCAGCCTGGTTCAATGGATGGGCTCACTGCGGGAGAAGGTTTGAGACCCTTTTTGTTAGTCGTTTGTCTATATTTTCATCTTGATTCTCTTGTTACCGAAGCCTGCAAAGTTGTACTTGATAGGTTAGACTGACGCGCTCGAACCGCAACAGGTCGTCCAGTAATGATAGCATCTACGAGTTTTGGCCGATTATATGAGCTACCCTATACAACAATAAACCCGAGGTCGCTGGCCTTATTCGTGATTTTACTGCGGAACCCTGTCTGTCCACTGTACCATTATCTTGCGCAATCTTCTGGAGTATAAGGGTTGTAGGGTGTAGAAGGGTATTTTGCTTTTTCTTTGATTCTCTCGCTTCGCCGTCACAGACGAATTGAGAAGCAGGACGATGACAATCAAGACTTATTCAAATAAGGTGCGCATTGGTGTGGACTGCGTTGGTCATGCACTGTAAACTTTCAAACACGGCTTAGCCTGCTAGGGAAGGCCGTGGTGCCCAGAATAGACAGACAAATCAACGGCGAAGGGGAGGCAGAGGATCGAGAGGCTGGGATGCAAGAGGACGTGATTTGACAGGGACCGGTGATATGTGATGGACTAGACGCTGTGATCAGTTGGAGCGGCAGCAGTAGCGCCAGACTCGCGCACTGCCCCTCTCTGGCTTTCCCAGAGTTTGAGGTGTTGTCTGATTAATTGCTGTGGGTGCTGAAACACTGGTCGAGACAGCACGAGAGGTTCCTGACCCAGAGTCCGTCCTCAGTCGTGCCCCTCCATCCTGCCCTTAACCAAGGTTCTGTCGCTTCTCCAGGTCGACTCTCCATCTCCAGTTGACTACGTACACTACCTCTTCGAAACTCATCTCAAGTCACCAACCTGGGGTGAAGCTATCCCTCTCTTAATATCTACTCTCTGTCTGTCCAGTCGCGGGCGCCAGCTTCCCCTCGTTTCAGCTTCCCCCACTCTGGCCGATCTATTAACCTCTAGTCCGGTCTTCAACTGGGTCTCCGACTCCCCATCGTGCTGCTGCTTTTTCTTGGTTCTCACCCTCCGCATTGGAACTTGAACCTCCAAGCTTCTTGCCTGTCAACTCTGCCACCTTGGACTTTCTTGTCCCTGAGCTGTTTTCCGACTCCGCCTCGAGCCAACACGGACAAAAGGACGGTAAAAATAGATCGGAGCTGTGAAACATCGACCTAGACGGCGAAAGACCCTAGCTGGTGAGCTTCTCCTTTTCTTGCGATATCTACTATCTGTTTTCTTCTTTTGATCTCGCGTGCTTGACCTATTCTTTTGCATTATTCTGGCGATACACTGTATTGACATCGTCGGCTACCGCTTAGCTCGAACGCCTGATCCGTGATCAGGCCCTTGTATCTCGATCTCCCGAAGAAAGTGGACTTCCATCCCCGGCTCATACGTGAATTGGCTCGCAGCTGCAACTTCTACCTTATCCCTGAACCTCTCCCTAGCATTTCCTGATACTCGTCGGCTCCTGCGCATCGAGCGATCGCGACCGGCACGGGCCATACCCCGCATTCGACTCTCGCTTGACCACCTTTCTAGTTTAACGGGAAATCGACAACGGATCTGTTGGCGGCCCCTGATATACGTTTGAATACCGAAGAGAAAGGCAATTGTAAGCGTCATTCATGACCCCCTACCCATTATTACGTGAGATGGACGCAAGGCCACACAGCCTGCAGTGTGTACCTGCATGACACGCACGACGAGTACTATCAGAGGTCGTATTCTTTGCACACATCGTACATTCTCAAATCACCAGCTTAAAGAAGAAATCTATGCCATTATTTTTGGTCTCACTTCATACAGGTGCTGACTATCGTCCAGTTACAAACCAGTCAGCATGGTACAGCAACCGCCTCAGGGGGGCTCGAGGAAGATTTCCTTCAACGTCTCCGACCAGTATGAGATCCAAGATGTTATTGGTGAAGGTGCCTACGGTGTTGTCTGGTGAGCATAATGGTTAAACCAGACCAACTTGTGCTGATTTCCCACAGCTCTGCTATCCACAAGCCTTCTAGTCAGAAGGTAGCCATCAAGAAGATTACGCCTTTCGACCATTCAATGTTTTGTCTGCGAACCCTGCGAGAAATGAAGCTGCTCCGATACTTCAACCATGAGAACATCATCTCCATTTTGGACATCCAAAGACCGCGAAACTATGAGAGTTTTAACGAAGTTTATCTCATCCAGGTACATTATCTTATCACATTCAAGAGGGCGCCTAATTGACTGGTTGTATAGGAATTGATGGAAACAGATATGCACCGTGTTATCCGTACGCAAGACCTGTCGGATGACCACTGCCAATACTTCATTTACCAAACCCTGCGTGCGCTGAAGGCCATGCACTCCGCCAACGTCCTCCACCGTGATCTCAAGCCGTCGAATCTTCTTCTTAATGCAAACTGTGACCTGAAAGTCTGTGACTTTGGTTTAGCTCGATCTGCAGCCTCAACCGACGATAATTCAGGTTTCATGACGGAATACGTGGCGACGCGCTGGTACCGTGCGCCCGAAATCATGTTGACTTTCAAAGAATACACAAAGGCAATCGATGTATGGAGTGTGGGATGTATCCTTGCAGAAATGCTGAGCGGGAAGCCTCTGTTCCCCGGAAAGGACTGTAGGTTTCATATGCTGGCTGATTCAAAGCATGCGGACTAACTCATGGCAGACCACCATCAATTGACCCTAATTTTGGATGTCCTTGGAACACCAACCATGGAAGATTACTACGGCATCAAGTCCCGAAGGGCTCGGGAGTATATTCGTTCCCTCCCGTTCAAGAAGAAGATCCCGTTCAAGGCACTATTCCCCAAGAGCAACGACCTGGCTCTGGATCTATTAGAGAAGCTTTTGGCCTTCAACCCGACGAAGCGAATCACCGTTGAGGAGGCCTTACGTCATCCGTACCTGGAACCATACCATGACCCAGATGATGAGCCAACAGCGCCCCCAATCCCGGAAGGGTTCTTTGATTTTGACAAGAACAAGGATGCTCTTAGCAAGGAGCAGTTGAAGGGTTAGTTCATGACCTTATTTGTTTTGAGTCATACCAGCTAATAATTTTCTTATAGTTTTTATCTACGAGGAGATCATGCGGTAGAGGATCAATTTTCAGACGTTGGGATGAAGGCGCATGGTAAGCAGCAGCACGCTTGCACATATCATATTTGCATAGAGATTTCTACAAAGTTTGCCTATTTGCGGATTAATGTACTGCATCTTCTGTCGACCGCGTTTCATTCAGGGATATGGAAAATTTTGCGCTATATCAACCTTCATACTAAACAGCGCAAATACACGTTGGTATATCACGACCCCAAACTGCTCATGAATCCCTCAATCCCCGCACCAACACCCTCAGGGGACGGTTTCGCCGCGCACACATCCGGCTGAAACCCACACTTTTTGATCAAATGATCTTTCGTCGTCGGCCCAATCGTAGCAACAAACACCCTCCTCTTCACACCCTCTCCAATCCTCTTGGCCTCCCGCCTCAGAACCCTTACCAATGCATCACACCCCGTAGGCGAAAACACAACCACCCACATCACATGCGCATCCGCATTGTGGCCATTCAGCGAGTCCTGTAAATCTTTTTCAAAATCCCTCTCAAACCCCTCCACAACCCCCGTCTCATAAATCACCACCTCCTCAACCCCAATCCTCTTTTCCGGCTCAGTGTCGCCCCCCATAAGCGTCCTGGGAATTATATCGCGTCTTGTTTCGCCAACCAGGAAGAGCAATGGCGGCTTGCGCTGCTCCTGGCCCTCTGCAGGCCGTGGCTGAAGTGCGTTATAATGCTCGAGTATAAATTTTGCCAGGTTCTCCCCGTTCCCCGTCTCTGCGCCGTGGATCGTCGCGTGCGGGAGGTACCGGTCCCTCAATGTTGTTAGGGATCGCGCTGTTGCGGGGCCCACGGTGTATAGGGGGAGGCTTTGCGATGCCGATGCTAGATGCGCTTCTATATCGTCATTTTGCACGGATCAGTCGACAGCTCAGTATGCTAGAATGACAGTGGTAGTGAGAATGTCATACCCTCAACACCGCCAACCATCTCCGCAAAGGCCTCGACCGCGCGCTGGGACGTAAAGATCAGCCCGCCGTATTGGCGGCCGGGACCAGGGCGCAGACTACCATTCTCGAGGAGGCCTTTAATGCCAGAGAGGTTCTGCGTGTGGAAGTTGTGGCTGAGAACGGGGATGAACGTTGGGTTTGCTTGTTGAGAGGAGAAGAATTCGTCGTAGCCGTCGTGCGGGGAGGATTTGGTTTTGAGGAGCAGGATACGGCGGGGTAAAGATGGCGCCATTCTGGGCTCCAAGTCTTGTTTGCCGTGCGATCGGGATGGAAGTTGTTTTTGAGGTGGCTTGTTCGCGAGCGTCTGGCTTCGTGTGTTGGATTTGTGTGTATGTTGATATTGTCTTGTTCTAATGGTTAAGTGACTCCCGCGGAGTGGAGCGGGGAAGTCTCCGGATGTCTACGGTTTATGATGTAGCTTATAGAGGTGGACTGAAACCAGTAGAATTGTTACGAGTACATTCTGAACAAATGGAATCAATGCGTCTAGTATTGGTATGTACACTAAGAAAACAGCACTACTGGTCGTCGAGGACGTGCACGTACTTCTTCTCCTCCGCCCGCTCGCGCTCCGTAGCCGGGGGCAAGTCGTAGTACGAGGCGCTTCGGTAGCCCTTCAAGTAGTGGAAGGTGAGTTCAGCCAGCTCAGCAGGCTCAATACCAAGATCCTTAAACGTCTTGGCCGTGTGATCAATCTCTTGGTCAATGAACTCCCGCTCAACCTCATCGGCGCTCATGGTGGGCCACCACAAGTACTTGTTAAGGAGGTGAGCCGCAGGCTTCAGGAGACGCTTGGGAACGTTGATGTGGCGGCGGCGCTTGACAATTTCACGGTCGACAAGGGGAGCGATCTCCGCAAGCGAGTAGTTGGTAGGGCCGTACAGCTCAAAGGTCTGCCCAGCGGTGGTGTCATCGTGGAGCATGCGCTCAAGGGCGGTACCGACATCGATGGCCTAAACAAATTAGTCCCTGATTACATAGATTGTGTGCTCTGACGTACGTGAACGGGCCAGGAGCGCTGCTGGAGGTGGTTGGCGGTGAACAAGTTGGCTGCACTGGCGAGTCTGTGGAGAAGTCGGTCCTCGAATCCAAACAAGGGAGCTGGTCGGACAATAGTGGTCTCCGGGTAAATCGAGCGTGCGATTTCCTCGCCCCATCCCTGCCACAGTCAGCCGCGGCTAAGAAAATGCCGGGGCGGACATACCTTGGTGGAAAAGTATTCAGAGGGAGAGTTCTTGTTGGCATTGTATGAAGAAACGTGGATGTATCGGTCAACGTCGTACTTGGCCGCTGCCTCCACGATTCGCTCCGTACCGTCAACGTGCACGTCGGTGTATGAGAAGTTCCTGAACGATAGTCAGCTGAGAACCGGACTGCAGTGTACTCTGCAACGAACTTGGTAGGGTATTCGCGGCCGACAAGGTTGTAGACGACGTCGGAGTGGCGGATACTCTCCTCAATAGATTCGGTGTTGCGCAGGTCATATTCCTAACGATATCCGAGTCAGTGTATGCCCCGTCCTTTCACGATGCTGATACCGTACAATAAAAACGACCCGTCCGAGATCACCGGTAACCTTGAGATGACGCTTGGCCATCTCCTCGCGGTAGGGAACGACGACAGTGCATCCCTGGGTAGCTGAGAAGATGTCAGTTTATATGTCCTCTTCGCATCGGAGACCAAACCAGGCATACCAAGCTTGTTGACAATGTAACGACCAAGGAAACCAGTAGCACCGAAAACAGTCGCAGTGTGCCCTAATCACGATTCGCGTTAATTCTGAGTGTTCGTGCGAGCTGGGTGGGATGCGGGAATGGCTTGCGAGGTACCTCCGAGAGAGGAACTAGAGGAACGATTGTCAGCACCACGACCTATACCGAAAGCCAATTCAGCTCTTACCGTCCACCCTGGACCTTCAGAAGCGGCTTCCCAGTGCGAGTAATTGTGACATCTTGGAGGAATCGGCGCTGAGCCTGGAATTGGACACGGGGGGTGGGGACGAACGCCCTAGACCCCAGCACGGGATTGATGGCCCTGGACTTCTGCATGGTCTATATTTCAGTGGTCAGTAGGGCGTATCACCGAATTGAATGTGTAGGGGGTACATACGACAGCAAGTAGGAACTGGAAGAAGGAGGGCGCGAAGCTCGGCAAGCGGTCTTTGATGAGGTCGAAGTCGTTCATCTCCGAAGCAATCTGTCGGCACGGGACCATGGCGCTAGTCCCGATTCAGTCAATATGACCTCGACGTGCGGAATGCGACGGTCCAACGACCGCGCCTCAATTGCTTTTGCAAGGCTTGAATTAGCTATATTAGCGCTTCACTGAGCTTACAGCATATGCTATAGGGTATCCTGCGATTATACAACGCTTGGGTGATGTCTGACTATTGGAGACCACTGATTGGTTGATCAAAGATTGATGCCTGAGGCCTTTAAAATCTTTAAGTTATCCTGCATTCAAGCTATCATGCAGTGTTATACTTGCCTAGTGCTTTAGTGACACGCAGACAAAGTAGCTGAGCAGTTACAGCAAGCAATTGGAGTATGACTGCATCCAAGGCTATAATGACCACTGAGAAGACCCTGGTCAAACCTGCTCAAGTTGGGTGGTACACTCAACGCGAGTATCACCGTGGTAGGCTTATTGTTTCGTTGGACGAACAACCGTTGCTCCTAGTGCTCCATGTACTTATCTTAAACATAGTACAGTACACAATGAACGTTTAGCGGTTGTTATATCGTCATGTAGGGCTACATGTAAATCACGTGACAGCAAAGGAGAACGATTATGAATTAGGGCAGCATCATAGGTAACGCCGATTCATCACCTCAGCTAGATTCTGGCTGGCGCCTAACTAATTGCCACTTTAATTCGTACCGTATGAAATTGAAGTACAATATGGAATGCCCTTACAAGTGATGAACAGCATGGCGGGCACTAGAAACGGAAGTCTCCGAGAACTCTCCGGACCAATGCCCGGGCGTTTGATGTGCCTTGAAGATTTCAGCAGATTTGAGCAAGGTATAGTGAGTGTGCTGTAAGTCGTGAGCTGTTATGTGTGAGTCACTCGGCGCCAGATGACTGGTGTCTACTTAGGGAAGTCTCCGAACAAGTCTCCGCGACATAACATACCAAACGCCTTCGATATCTTGGCGGATTGACTATGCATGGCAGCTGAGAACGAATCAAACAGCCTCATTTGCTCGACACCAGATACCATGGTAGACTATGGAAGTCTCCGAGAATGTCTCCGGCTAGGGCCATGAGCTTAAATACTTAAAGATCGCTTCCTCATTTCGTTCTTACTTCCATACTTCTTCAAATTGCTCGAGCTCGATCAAATAATTATCTCAAAGCACCATTATTCTTGTGTCTGCTGAACAATATGACGACCGACTTCACGGAGAAAAACCGGCAGGCGTTTGAGTAAGTTCCCGTAAGCCTCGTGGCGTCGAATATGATGCTCATACAGTTACAGCAAGCAAGCTGCCACCTACACGTCTGGCTTTGAAAAAGCGGTGGAAATGCTGGTTAACGTCGTCCAAGAACAGCGTAGCTGGGTTAGCGACACATGGGTCGACACCGAGGCAGGAAAGGGGAAAGAGATCAAGGCACTGGAGTATGCTTGCGGTCCTGGCCATATATCTCTGGTGAGTTGAGCAGCTACCGGATGACAGAGCTAGAGTTAATGCATCTCAGGCATTGGCGCCGTTCGTCAGCCGCGTCGTTGGCATGGACATCTCAGAGAACATGCTTGAGGAGTTTAAGAGGCATGTCCAAGAGGCGGGTCGCTCAGACACCATGACTGCACTCAAGGCAGATCTCGTCTCAGATTCGTCGCCTGCTCAAGTTTCAGGTCCCGAGTATTTCGATTTCGATCTGGTGGTCGTTAGTATGGCCCTTCACCACTTCGAATTCCCTGAAAAAGCCATGATTAATCTTGGCGAGAGACTGAAGAAAGGTGGGGTGATGATGATTGTTGATATGATCCCCGAGAATCACGACAGCCATGAGCATGAACACCACCGGCATCAGATGGGCGATATTGCCGACACAATCTCGAAGCATGGGTTCAGCCTGGAGGAGATGCGGACAATGTATGAGAAAGCCGGGGCAGCAAAAGGATTCAAGTATCAGGTGCTAGAGAAGCCCTTGGAGTTCACCAAGGACGGAAAACCCTTCACGAAGACCATTTTCATCGCTCGAGGACAGAAGTGAGGCTCCTTGGATTGCTATCTGGTGCTTTTCTATGATTCCACGGCAGTGTCGTGAATTGTAATCCAAATTAGAGATGCAATACCAAGTGCTGTAAGATATGAGACTCTATGACTCTGAAATAACTGTAGTCGAGAGAGCGAAAGTAGTCCGGGTAGACTGTGGTCGTCGATGTACCTAGGTGTGGCGGAGTGGCTAGTAAGTGTGGCTAGTGCGGAGCACAACCGTGAGGCTTGAGCTCATCAGCCGGAGACAACGATCCATCACCAAACAGCTACCTCCAATCCGTACACCTCTTTCTCGACTTCCCCTATCTCTCTTAATACCCATCTCCTATCCATTGCGGTTACCGGCCTCGTGTTTTCATTATGGAGAACCAAAAGATCTCCGACTTCCTCGCCGACCAGCTGCAACAAGCTCCCGAGCAGTGCCAGGCGTCATTCTTGAGCTTCGAAGAGTACTGGGAGCGGAAGCTGTGGCACCAGCTGACCAATGCCTTGATCGACTTCTTCCGTCTACCAGAGAGCGCTCCTCAGCGGTTACCGCTATTCAAGACCTTCGTCCTGAGCTTCGCAGACAAGATCAACCAGCTAAACTTTGTCTCGTTGGGGTTGATGGCGTCGACAGAATGCGCTGGTACGTGGACCGCCTGCTAATGAGCATCAAGAAATGTATTGACATTACTGTTTTGCTAGATGACCAAGAACGACTTTCCTTCCTTACATCACTCGCCGATAAGGTGAACAAGCCAGACTCACAAGACGCTTACATCTACGCCCTTGCGGAGGTCGCCAATGTCAAACAACGGCTTCAAAATCTGGATGGAGCGCAGAAAGATCTCGAGACATGCCAGAAGGTGCTCGACTCATTTGATGCGGTGGAGAACGTGGTACATGCTTCGTTCTACAAGGTCAACGCCGACTACTATCACGTATGCTCACTCTATACCTCTCTCTCAACGAGCAACGGAACTAAAATCCTAGCAGGCCAAGCAAGAATTCGCCTCCTTCTACAAAAACGCCCTTCTCTACCTCGCCTGCATCGACCTCGTGGACCTCTCCGAATCCGAGCGTGTATCGCGTGCCTACAACCTCAGTGTCGCCGCCCTCGTTTCCGACTCCATCTACAACTTTGGTGAACTGCTCCTGCACCCAATCCTCGACTCTCTGAGCGAGACGCCACACAGCTGGCTTCGCGATCTTCTGTTCGCCTTCAACCGCGGCGACCTAACCGCCTACGACGTCCTCGCAGGGAACGTCTCCAAGAACGAGCTCCTCCAATCGCACCGCTTCTTCTTATACCAGAAAATCTCCCTTTCCGCCCTAACGGAGATGGTCTTCCGCCGCCCGCCTCACGACCGCAATCTGACTTTTGCGTCTATCTCCGCGGAGACGAAGGTGAAGCCCGAGGAGATCGAGCATCTAGTCATGAAGGCGCTGTCACTGGGTCTGTTGAAGGGTGCTATTGACCAGGTCGGCCAGGTCGCTGAGATCAACTGGGTGCAGCCAAAAGTGTTGGATATGAAACAGATTGAGGGCATGCGGAATAGACTGAAGGATTGGGACGCCGGTGTCAACCAGTTGGGACACTGGATCGAGGGTGTCGGCAAGGATGTGTGGGCTGCATAGAGGATTTACACCTGATATTTACGGAAGACAACCCGCATGTACTTATGTCATGTACTAGATTACCACGATCGAATCGAAATACATGAGGATGACAGCATGAGATTGAAGTTTACTATATACGAGAATTTGCCCTTCTAGCACATGCTGATGATAATTACAACAAATAGACATATCTAGGTTCTTCAATGCATACCTAGATCAGCACCCCAAGTATAAGAGAAGGAAAAAGGAAAAATCCAACTCAGCTCAGCTCGGCGCAGCGCAGCTCAACTAGCTAAACAGCCCGCCCCCCAAAACAACACCACCAACAACCCAAGCCGGCCACCAAACACACCAAACAACAACCTGCGTCCACATGCCCCAAACATCCCATCCGAATGCCGCCCCCGTAAGCACCGTCGTCACCTCAGCACCAAAGTACTGGCATCCGACGAGCAGCACGACGGGCGGCGAGAGGATGTTCAGGAACACCAACCCAAGTACAGCCGATGCGTAGCGGATGGCAGGTTTTGTGCTGGCGCTGGGGCTAGGCACGAATGAGAGCGGGGCGCAGAGGAGGCCTGTCATGAGAGAAAGGGAGAAATTTAGGGTTGCGAGGGTGGAGAGGAAGAGGCCGAGGGGGAGGAGGGAGAGAGATTTGATGAGGTGGAGTTGTTGTTGCTGCGAGGTTTGGGATTGAGTGCTGGTGTTTGTGCGGGCGAGGAGGAGGGAGAGGGCTGGTGGGAGGAGGGCATTGATGGCAATGGAGGTGTATGTGGCGAAGGTGTATTTCTGTATGAGGCTGGTTAAACTGGGGTTTCTGCGTAATGAGCGAGCGTGCGAATGGTAACTGACCTCGTAGGAAATATTGTTGAAGATGTACAGCGGGATGAGGCCTAATAGATGGAGACTGATGACAAGGGTAAGCGGGAGGGCGAGTTGGCGTTCCGCGACAGTCTTCGTGGGTTCTTCTGGCTTCGAGACGGCCTTGACCTGATCTTTGGATAGGAGTTGTTCCTTCTCATCTGGATTGGTCTTCTCGTCTCGAACGACAGTCGTCGAGGAAGAAGAGTCGCCGGAGCCGGGGCCATTGTAATAGCCAGTCCGCAACCACAACGCGATAGCCATGATGGTAAAGTTGCCCGCAATGAGCATCGCACTAGGCAAATATGTGCCGATACTAACAAACCGGTGCGTCTGCATCAGCAGATAGAAGAAAAAACTTTGGTGCAAGTGTTCGAGGAGGTTATTCAGACTGCGACATAGACCTTCCACGGTTCGGCCAAGCGCCATCTCATCCTGCCAGCCATTTCCTTGAGCTTGGAGCGTGATGGCATCGATATGGTACGGCATGAAGCTACTATGAGCGCCCGCAGCGTATCCCAGACCCTGCTTCATCATCCCCCGCAGCATAGTCTGCAGCCGTTTCTCGTAGCTTCCGTTATGTTCCCACATCTCTTGTAGCCGAGTCCCGATTCCCATTTGCCCGCCGGCGATCGAGACGGCGGTGTTGAATAGATCTAGGTTTGGGAGTTGGCCGTTTACACCATCGTAGACGATGTGTATGTTCTCGAAGCGGTGATCGAAGGGGTACTCGATTACAAGGCCGCCCTGTAGGGCGCCACTCTTCAATGGCAGAGGTTGGACCGTAGATGGTTGCATGTCGTGGTATGCGTCGACCCACGCTTGAGTTCCTGATTTGCTGTCTGGCGGAAAGACGAAGATGATGTCCTTTGACCATAGTGACCATCCTATACCCCCAGATGTTAGCGGAGCGAGCGAAAGTCAGGGCTCGAGTTACTCACGCTTGAAGTATCGCGCAAGAGTCAGCGCAAGGCTAACACCATTAAGATTCAGTTCGCCATCGATAGACTTCCAAGCCGCAACAAGCACAATCGCTTCGGTTGCATCTCCGCGCGGCGCCTGGATAATGGCGTATATGTTCTCCCCCTGGTGGGTGATTCCGGAGGAGGTATACTCGTAGCCCTGCGTCGCGACCTTCAACCCGCTAGCCTTTAGAATTGACTGTATCTTTTCCGAGACCCTATTTCACGCTCCTATTAGTAACCATTCCTTTTCCGATCAGTATTTCAACCGCATCCGGGGTTTTGACATACGCCGGCGCCCGCTCCTCGCTCTTCTCCCCCTCATTGTCTTTCTCATCCCCACCAATCAAGCCCTCCAACTCTTTCTTATACCCGCGAAACACATGTTGTTCGCTCCCAGCAAAGTAAGCATGGACCTGACCGGGCAAGAGCGCGTTCTCGGAGATGTATGTCTTGCGAGAGTAGTCGTCGAGGGGTAGGAGGAAGAGCCAGATCACGCCGGAGACGATGCAAAGGAAGGACAGGATGTACGGGAGTCGGACGAATAGAAAGTGAGGATTGTTCCGCAGATTGCGGAGTGAAGCTGCCATTGTCGCAAAATTAGCGTTGTTGACTCGACTGCGGGTTCAGCTCAGGAGCTAGAGCTGTCCTTTGCGACAATCCGGGGTGACGGAGATGGAGGAGCGATTGGTCACGGTGGGCAAAAGCCGCGGCGAAGCTCCAGTCAATAAAGCTATCAAGTATGAACTTACATTTTAGAGCCATGATTATGAAGCTGCACGAACTCTATCTGAGTCCATGCATTCGTGGGTGAAGTTGGATCAATGTTGGGTTGATCGCTCTCCACATGGAAATTTACGTCTGCCGCTAAAGACCAGCTGCACATCTCCATCTTTATAACCATCACCGTCACATCAGTCGTTATTCTATAGTATTAAGTATTCTGCAGCATGTACAGCCTATTACAAAAGGCGCTATTATAGCTAGATATGCACAAGAAGCGGATTGTTCGGATAGGACAGACGCATCATCACTCTGAGCCCAGACGCTGCGATGACCCTGACATGAAACTCATTGGCGTTCCTCGTTCGCCCGCAGGTGCGCCACTGGTAGGGAGGACACCAAATCGGCCGTAGGTCTTCTGATCAATGGACACATAGTGAGGCAGGCGGCCCAGAAGGTTCAATTTCCCTTCAATAAATCTGAGGATCTTCTCCGGAGGAACAAGGACTTTCAGGTAACCGAGGCCGACTAGACAGGTTAGATCATTAGATGACGGTGCAATTCAATAAGGGGAACCTACGGAGGTAACCGATCAGAATAGAGCACAGGTGCCCGATGAAGCTATTGTTGGGCACTAAAATCCAGACGAGTGCGCATAAGGCCAGCGGCGAAGTCCAAGTGGGAATCTTGGTGTTTCCGAGACTGAAGTAAGGGTTGGACTTGTACGTCCTGATAGCCTCAGAGCCCAAAAGAAGGAAAGTCCACACACTGTTCTACCGTCAGTTCACGCCTTATGATCCAAAACGCGGAACACCAGGCAACTCACCTCGATCCAACCACCCAGGTATTCTTATGAAGAATAAACTTCTCAATCAAAACATACAGGCCCGCAGGGAACGTAGAAAGAGGACCCATAAACAATGCAATGGCCGTCAAAGTCCCGTGTTCAGCCTCAAAGCGTTCGAGTAGCGGCGTCAGCGCAAGCAGATTGATGAAAGCGTGGAAAAAGCCGTTGTGGATGAAAGGGTAGGTGTTGGTCCGGTACACTGCGCGCCCGCTGTTAGTACACTCCGTCCGCTTGAATTAAGTCGTAGAAGTCAGTAAGCAAACATACTAGTCTTCAATCCCAGCTCATCTGGTATCAAAGCGCCCCATTGTACAACACTCCAAACTGTCTGTAGCTCGAGCAGCCAGAACACGATGATTGCGAGGATAACAAGGCGCGTAAAGAGCGGTAGGCGGAGCAAATATGATCGGACCCTAGACGGGTTGAATGGTAAAGGAGGCAATGCAGCAGGAGATGCCATCTTCTATAGGTGCTAAGGATTGTGGTCGTATGCTGTGCAAAGGCAGACAGAAGGCCGATCCGAATCGGAGTCGCAACGTGGATTGATTGATTGGTTGTTAGAACGCGCTTAGAAAGACAAGATCGCGAAAAGGCAGCTTCGTTTTCAAGACGAGCTTTCAGTCCTCTATATCGATGCAATGAAGTATGCCAGGTCGTATATATGTTGTGTCAAAGAGTAGAGCGACAGGAACGCCAGGAAATAATCAATTGTTAGTGAGACTTTCAGGCCAGCTCCCGGAAGACGCGGCGAGTTGCAGCGAGGAATGAGATGCAGTGGAATTTTCAATCAGCGCCTTCGCAACAGAGATGAAACCGACAATTGCGCGAGCGGAAGGCGAAGGGCGAAACAAAGATTTTAAGAGAGGCAAAAGCACAGGATGAACTCGTCCAGGGACCTGCACTCGTTCCTGGCGGCGGTGGAGCCATTTTTCAGTCCCGCCGATCCCCCGGGTCACGTGCACAGTACACTAATCTTTTATCGACGCCCGAGATCAGTAGCTGCCTATTTAGGACTAGTGTGGGTAGTATACACTTGATTGAGACCCAAGGGGCCAAAGAAGATTCAAGCGAAAGACTTTGCATCAGGGTCTGACACTGTCTTTGACTCTAGCCCTTCAGTCACATTCGCCTCTTTATAGGCTCTCATCTTTGCCCTCGCAGTCCCATTTGCCTCAAACAACCTATCCATATCCTCCAACGAGACGCCATTTGTTTCCGGCACGAAAAGCCACACATAGCCCGCTCCCAGCACAGTCATGGATCCGAAGAACAGGAATGTCCCGTATGTAATAGCGTCAAACATGTATGTCACCGCATATGTTGTATAGAACTCGCCGACCCAGTGCGCGCAGGTCGTCATTACCATGCAAAAGGAGCGGATCCGTGTTGGGTAGATCTCGGCTGCGATGATCCAGGGGAGGTTCCAGCCAACGGCCTAATAGCTTATCAGTATAGCTCTGGGTAAATTGAAACAAAAGGGGGCATACATATCCAGCCCCAAAGATATAGATGAACGCCGCGGCAGAGTTGCTAGCAGCATTCTTGTCCTGGGGTGTATGGAACGAATCGGTGATAGACGAGTATGCGGCAACATAGAACATTGAAAAGGCGCACATCACAGATCCGGCGAAGAGAAGCGGTCTTCGACCGAACCGGTCGACCAAGAACAGAAAAGTGACCGTGGCCATGACGCCCTTGACGATGCCGTAGATCCCCGTGGAGAACAGCTTGGCTGACGAGCCCTTATACCCGATGACCTGGAAGAAAGTCACGGAGAAATTGTTCATCGCGTTGATACCTGTACTGTTCTGGAAGATCATGAGCAGACACCCGTGTACCAGCCGCGGGATGATTCTTCGGTTGAATGTCTCTGCTAGAACGGCGCGGAATCCCGACGCTGAGGTTACGGAAAGCTCGTGCTCCATTTGTCGTTCGTAGTCTGCTAGCTCACTGGCTACGTAGGGGTGCGATATCGGAAGGCGCCGAAGCCATGTAAGACTGTCTTGGGCTTCTGTTTGTCGGCCTCGCGTGTAGTACCATCGAGGTGACTCGCAGAGATAACAAAGACCAACGATCATGAGGCTCGCTGGGATAAACTGGAAGGTTATCGGGATGAACCATTGGCGGTCGGTCGTTGGATCAACCTATACACAAGGTGAGCGAATGCAGATAGCTTCGGCTCAGGGCAGGACATACCCCCTTCTCAACTCCATAATTTATCCAAAAACCCACAATGGTTCCGACTTGAACCCCGATCTCGAACTACACCGTATAAACTGGTCAGCTTTCCCACTTCCCCGAAAGCGAGACTCGGTAGACTTACACAACCAACAATCCCACCCCTCGCAGCAGCAGGTGCACACTCAGAAAGATACTGCGGGATCACAAACGTCGTGCCCCCAATTCCCAGGCCACTCACCAATCTGCCCACATAGAAAGCAGGTATACTGCCTTGGCAGGCAACCTGCATCACAACGCCGAGGTTGAATACCACACCCGCGGCCATCAAGGCAACGCGGCGACCGAACCGCTCGTTGAAGTAGTAGAATAGCATGACGCCGAAGAAGGCACCGCCTTGGACTGTGCACACAGACAAGCATATGTTAGCTAGCCATCAGAAACGGGCACTCCTATCAATTGAGTTCGTACAAGTATTCACCATATGAGCCTGAATAGCGCTCGTATCTTTATCCGCAAGCTCGAACCGTTCTATAAACGAAGGGAGCGAGAACACTCCACCGATAAAAGCAAGGTCATAGCCAAAGATCACCGATCCGCCCATTGCAACGAAGATCACCCAGAAGAGCTTCCAATTGAAGACCCCGCGGGGAGTACCGGTGTCTTTGCTGTTGAAGGCGAAACCCATTGTAGCGGTCGTGAGCGAAGTATAGAGCTATATCGGTAGTATAATTGAACGAGGTCGTACTTCAGGGCGGTCTTAAATGGTACCAGTGGAATTCTGAGTTAAACCACAATATTTCAAAAGCCCAACCATCTTGGCCGTTGCTGAGCGGCACCGAGTGATATACATATCTCCAGGGCTGGATATTGGCATGATTCCTAGCCAAACCTTCCTACCACCTATGGCCTCGGGCCAAACGGCAAGACAAAGAAAACGATAGCTTATCGTTGATCTTCCCCAGAGATACGCTGTCAGATTGGCGGGATATATCCTCGGACGTCTCCTCCGACATATGGAGTTGGGGTAGGGTTAAGGTTGGAGTCGGCACGTTTCTCCGCACGCATATCTCGGAGGTCTCGTCCGGGTACCATCGCGTGGCCTACTGAGTCCTAATCCGAAGATGGAGCTCCGCCATATAGACGATATAAAACAATAAAAAGCCATCTGCTGTTGCGTAAGTCTTCCAGCATAGCCAAAACTGACCCACACTCAGCATTCAAGATGGGCTCAATCGGATACACCTCACCAGCGAGCAATATCCAAGTATCAATAGGCGAGTTTTGATCTCAATACTGCCGTACGTCTCGCCTTGAGCTAACCTGACTGAACGAATCTCAGATCGAGGAGGCACCTTCACCGACGTCATCTCGATCTACCCCGACGGCTCAGAGAAAGTCTTCAAGCTCTTATCAAGAGACCCCAAGAACTACCAAGATGCGCCTATTGAAGCCCTGCGACGGATTGTGGAAGAAGCGACCAGCTCCTCGGTTCCACGCGGTGTGCCGCTGGATTTGAGCTGTATAGGTGTGTATTGTTACTTGACCACTGGCCACTGGCCACCGGCCACTTGCTCTTGTTGACGAGTAAACTGCAGGCTCGTTACGGATGGGAACGACGGTAGCTACAAATGCCCTGCTTGAGCGGCAGGGTGCTAAGACGGCGTTGTTCATCACGCGTGGATTCCGAGTAAGTTGAATGCTTCGAATCTACAGCTTAACTTGGGTTCAAGTTTGACCAGTGGAATCGCAGGATCTCCTCAAAATAGGGAATCAATCGCGTCCAGATATGTTTGCGCTGAACGTGAAAAGACCCGAGTTGCTCTACTCCAAGGTCGTGGAAGTTGCTGAGCGCGTGACGCTGCACGACTCAACGTCGTATAGGAGGACGGACGAGCTGTCTGAATCTGAAGAATCCCGCAAGAACAGCACGACCACAGCACAGAGAACCAGCGACGACGTCGTAATAGGTCTATCCGGCGAGCGAATCAGCATCCTCGAGAAACTCGACATGGACGAGACCCGGCGAGAGCTCGAGCAAACCTTTGCAGAAGGATTTCGCAGTATTGCAATTTGCTTCTTGCATTCGTACACATTCCCCGAGCACGAGTTAGCAGTGGCCGCAGAGGCTAAGAAAATTGGATTCACGCAAATCTCCATCTCTAGCCAGCTCTCACCTGCAATCAAGATGCTTTCGAGGGCGAATTCGGCCGTTACAGATGCATATCTGACGCCTGAAATCCTCAACTACCTAGAGGGCTTCAAAGCCGGTGTTGAACCGAACAGTTTGAAGAGCGTCAACTGGAGAATCATGCAGTCGGACGGTGGACTGGTGCACCCATCAAAGCTATCCGGCCTGAGGGCTCTTCTTTCGGGACCTGCTGGAGGCGTCATCGGATACGCGCGGACGTGCTATATGCCCCAGAAACCTCTGGCCGTAGTCGGGTTCGATATGGGAGGAACATCGACAGATGTATCGCGCTACTCTGGCTCGCTAGAGCACGTCTTCGAGTCCACGACAGCCGGTGTCTCCGTGCAAGTCCCGCAGTTGGACATAAACACGGTTGCAGCCGGTGGTGGCAGCGTGCTTTCATGGCGAAAGGGAATCTTGGCTGTTGGCCCGCAAAGCGCTGGATCACATCCCGGACCTGCGTGTTACCGCAAGGGTGGGCCTGCAACAATCACAGATGCCACTTTGGTCCTTGGACGGATTCTGCCGGAGTGCTTCCCCGCTATCTTCGGCCCGTCACAGGATCAGCCGCTCGATGTTGAGGCCTCGTACGAACGGCTAGCAGCACTAGCGGAGGAGATCAATCGTGATCAGGGCACTTCACTCAGTGTGCATGAGGTAGCTAGCGGGTTTATTACCGTGGCTAATGAGACGATGTGCAGGCCGATACGGGCCCTCACAGAAGCAAAGGGCTATGCGGCATCTGACCATATTCTTGCGGCCTTTGGAGGCGCCGGGGGGCAGCATGCTTGTGATATTGCTCGGGCGTTGGGTATAACAAGGGTTGCGATCCACAAGTACTCGTCCGTTCTCTCAGCATATGGTATGGCACTTGCAGACACCACGCAGGAGGAAAGGAAACCCTGCTCCGAGATCCTATCAACCCCAACGCAGCGGCACATCCGACTAGTGCTTGACGAGCTAGAGGAGAAAGCGACGCACTCAATTCGGGAAATGGATCCGTCATGCAAATTCATGGAGTCGGCATATTTCCTCAACCTCCGATACGAAGGCAGTGACACGTCTTTGATGATTGAGAAGCCCGAGAATTCGTGGGACTTTGCGTCCAAGTTCAGGGATCAGCATCATCACGAGTTCGGATTCACCCCAACAGGGCGGCATATTATCATTGACGACATCCGAGTTCGGACAACGGCCAAGACAACCTCCTCTGATACCCCGGGTCTGGGTGAACTGAGCTCCATCAAAGCCACTCGACAAGTCGAGTCCAAGAAGACAACAAAGATGTTCTTCAACGAGACCGGGCTTATCGATGCGCCCATGTTTCACCTGCACAACATTAATGTCGGAGAGACGGTGCGTGGACCTGCAGTCGTGATTGACCAGACGCAGACCATTGTCATCACACCAAATGCCACCGCAACAGCATTATCATCAATGTTGGTAATTGACGTCGACAACGCTCCTACCACTGGCTCTGACGCCGCCCTTGACCCAATCAAGCTGTCTGTTTTTGCCAACCGGTTCATGGGAATAGCCGAACAGATGGGCCGTGCCCTGCAAAAGACATCAGTGAGCACAAACATCAAGGAACGCCTCGATTTTAGCTGCGCTATCTTCTCAGCTGACGGTGGATTGGTGGCCAACGCTCCCCATGTGCCTGCAATGCTAGGTAGCATGGCACAGGCAGTAAAGTGGCAGATCGAGCATTGGAAAGGTAACATCAAGGAGGGAGATGTGATCTTGAGCAATGCACCGGCTGCTGGAGGTGCGCACCTGCCAGACTTGACTGTCATCAGCCCTGTGTTCGACACTGCCGGAGATGAGATTCTGTTCTGGACTGCGTCTCGAGGTCACCATGCAGATGTTGGTGGAATAGTCCCTGGCTCCATGCCGGCTACCTCGAAAGAGATCTGGGAGGAAGGGGCCGTCATCGACAGCATGAAAATCATCGAAAACGGAGTGTTTCAGGAGGAGCGCATCTACCAGGCCATGGTCGTGGATCCGGCTCGGTTCCCCGGATGCGAAGGAGCGAGGTCATTCCAAGATAATATTACCGACATCAAAGCGCAGGCTGCCGCTAATCATAAGGGCAACATTCTCATCGGACTGCTGATCAAGGAGTATACCTTGGATACGGTTCTGGTAAGCATACTCTGCATATGTGAAGTCACGAAACTGACTTTCTCGCAGTTATATATGGGCGAAGTCCAAAAGGCATCCGAGAATGCCGTCAGGGAGCTCTTCAAAAAAATTGTCCGAGAAAGGGGTCAAACTGTCTTCGAAGCGGAGGACTTTCTGGACGACGGATCAAGAATCCACCTGATAATCAGAATCGACCCCAGCACAGGGTACGCGGACTTTGACTTCAGCGGAACCAGTCCCCAGGCATATGGTAAGCCACCCACCACATACTTACCAGCAACACCATATCTAACGCTCGCCCGACAGGCAACTGGAACGCCCCAAGAGCCATCTCCAACGCGGGCATAATCTACACCCTGCGGTGCCTTGTCGGCGGCGACATTCCCCTCAACCAAGGGTGCCTCCTCCCCGTGAACATAATAATCCCCGAAGGCAGCCTGCTAGCCCCCACAAAGGAAGCAGCTGTGGCCGCCGGAAACGGACTCACGAACCAGCGGCTCGTCGACGTGATCCTGAAAGCCTTTGAAGTCTGCGCCGCCAGCAACGGCTGCATGGCAAACTTCACCTTCGGCCTCAGCGCAAAGGGCGGCTTCGGATACTATGAGACCATCGCGGGTGGCAGCGGTGCTGGACCCGGCTGGGTAGGCGAGGACGGCATCCACTGCCACATGACGAATACCCGCATCACCGACCCTGAGGTGCTGGAGCGGAGGTACCCCGTTCTACTGAGGCAGTTTAGCCTGAGGAAGGGCAGTGGTGGGCATGGGGGGTTTAGGGGCGGAGAAGGGGTTGTTCGAGAAGTTGAGTTTCTGATTGACATGCATGCTGGCATTCTGTCTGAGCGGCGGGTCTTCCAGCCGTATGGAATGGCTGGCGGCCAGCCTGCTGCTAGAGGAGTGAATTTGTGGATTCGGAAAAGCGGGCAGGTCATCAATGTCGGTGGGAAGGCCTCGTGCTACGTGAAGGCTGGAGATCGTCTGCGGATCTGTACCCCAGGTGGGGGTGGATATGGTGCAGAAGGTAGGCTGGCGACTGCAACTGCATCATAGAGCGGTCTCTGCTTGATCAGCATGGAATAGTTGGTGAAGGATGAACTTGAAGGGGAAAAGGAATCATGGAAGGGAGAAGCTCAGGCCGAGACTAATTTAGGCGTTGGGTTACTACAGGTATATTGTACGTCACGTGAAGCTGGAGATTTTATTCCGAAGCATAGCGAACACATCTTTAACCACATTATCATTATCCAAGTCCATGTCCAATTGTCCATAAAGACATCAACGTTCATATCAGCAATTCACGCGTATAATGACCAAGGAAACAACATAAGGCATCAAAAAAGGTCCTGGTATATAGCAACTGAAGACAAGACTTGCTAGCAACAGCAGCCGGAACAAATCCAAACACCGGGCTGGAGAAATCAACGGTATAAAGGGGTATAATAGTCTTTCCAAAACACGTTGCTATGTTTTGTGTTTTGAGGGGTCTTTCGGGTGGCAAGATCCAGGCATGCCAGGTATATGGGGGGTGGTGACATGAAGCCGAAAACAAAGTGTCAGGTATTATCATTGGTCGGGTGCGTGTTTACGCTGGGTATTGGTAGGGGGCAATCTGTGAACGGGCCTGGCGCTCGGAAGCCCAGGCTTTGATGGAGATAATGACGATCTCCCAGGCCATGATAAACACAGTCAAGCCCATGGCAATGCTGGTCGCGAACATTGCATCGAGCTCGTAGTATTCCAATGCATCGACGATGTTGCGTGCCTAGCCAAGTCAGCTAACGATTATTGTATGTAGGTACCGGCAAACTTACACTCAGCATAAAGATGAGACCTCCAGAAATCAAGCAGAAGGAGGCGATGATCTCGGTAGGTGGGCGAGAAGGCAGGTAGGAGCTCGGCGGCTTCAAGTACATAAGGACATAAGTCACGCCTCGGGCCAAGGCAAAGCCAACGAGCATATTGCCCCACGACTTGTGAACCATGCTGGAGACCATGCTAGTCTGGTGGTGCCCGCCCATCATCATACCTAGCAGCAGAATGATAAGCGCGGGCATCGGGTTGAGCGACACCTCCTGGGTATCAGGCGCGCTCCAAGCATGGGCAGTTTCCGTCTCCAGGTGAGCTGGGGCGCGCAGGATCGTGTTGTTTAGCCAGCGCTTAAGGCGCCTCGACTCGAAAAGCATGCCGCAAAGACCTCCACCAAAGAACAGGACGGCGATCGACACATGCTCGAAATCGGTAGCGGTCCAGGCACCACCCCAGCCATTGAGATGCTCGAGGAAGACATTGCTGACGCCGTAGGAGAAGATGACCGCGGACTCGGTGAATTCACCACTGCGAATCTTGGCCTTCCAGCCGACAATCTCGCGAGGAGGCTTAACGTTCCAAGCCCAGCCCAGATCCGCCCAACAGCCCATCATACGGCCGAGGGTGAGAATCCCATACCAGAAGAAGATGCCGCCTTTGATGAAGTGCGCGAGGCCGTTGAAGACTTCTCTGTCGCGCTATAAGTTGTTAGTGAGGCTCATAGATGGCAAGTTGCTATACTTACGAAAATGCCACCGTACGTCACACAACCACTGACAAGGGCAATGGTACCAAGAAGCAGAATCAGTCTATCGATGACGTTGTATAGGAAGTTGAGGGAGCGAAGCGCTCGAGCAGAGACCAAGGCCGGGACGCGGTTGGCGAGGAAACGGTCGAGGACCCCGGTGCGCATGAAATCGCGAGTCTCGGAGGGCTGCTCAGGAAGGGCTTCCTCGGGCTTCTCAAAGCCGTCGTATTCATCGGAGGGCGACGGGCATGACGAGCTTGCGCGGCTGTGAAGGGACGCGGTGTTCCGCTCGGTCCCCTGGCCGCTGTCCCTCGACCAGCGGTATTCATTGCGGATGCCGACGGGGAAGGTAGTCGGGCTCTCGGCCATGTCCTCGGTCGACAGGGGCAGGAACTGCGCACGCTCATATACATTTTCGGCCTTCTCGCCTCTACCGGCGTAGGCGAAGATCAGCGCCATCACGATCTGCACGGCGATCACCAAGGTGGCGAACCAGCCAATCTTGTGGTGCGCATTGTTCTCATATAGATCGGGAGTTTGGCTGTTGTAGACGATGCCGACGAACAACCCGACCGCGTTTACGACGAGGAAAATCAGTTGCGACAGAAGCGCCAGACGGGACCGCGCGATACTCAGCATGACAGCTAGAATGGGTCAATTCGCGATGCGCGACTAGCAGGGTGTCAAAGGGAGTGAAGGCGTACCCGTTGGTAGCACGAAGCACCATGCGGCAACCATGAGACCAATGTGCGCCACAATCCAGCCCGTGTACTGTCCGTAAGCAAAGTAGCTAATGGGCGAGTCGTCGGTTGTCTCCGGTTGCGCGTGCTCGTGAGAAGCGCCCATGTCCATATCCATGTTCATATCCTCGTGGTCATCACCGTGGGCGAGAGCACTTGCGACAGAGGCTAGTAAGAGGGCCGCGAGCGCGGCGCGCGAGATGCGCTGCAGCATGGCGCAAAGTTTATCTATAAAAAGGACGCGAAAACGCAGGTTTAAGCTCTCCAAGAACCTGGAAAGCTGCTATCAGCCGAGCTTAAGCTCGAGCAGTCGGTGTTGAAGCAAATGTACGGTGTACGGAGCTCTCGGAAGCTGAGGAGACCGTGAGGGGAATGCAGTGTCCGTCGTCACTGCCCGCTCTATAGGGCTGGAGGGCTGGTGGGCGCAAAGTGTACTCGTGGTGGGGAGGGTGAGAATGGGAGGCAGGGGTGGGAGCGGGAGATCAACAGACAAGGAGAGAAGACAAGAAGAGTGAGAACGAGGAGCGGGCGGTCTTTTATTCAATAGTTTTCTCGTCCTGACTTTGTTGTACTTCGGAGACAGGCGGGGATAGGAAGCTGGCCGTGGAAATTAGAGTGGGGACTTGCTCTTTCCAGCTTCTTCATCTTTGGGCTCTTCGATACGAAGATTTTCACTCTCATCACACTGTCACGCCTACACCGTCTATCCATCTGTCTTTGCTCCTCTGCATATCAGGACCTTACTCTACCCCAGGTACTTTGTTAGCGACTCTTTGCATTCCATCTCAATAGCGGACTGAAGGCAGAAAATGATGGTAGCGACGTCATCAGTCATACGATAGTAGCTCCGGAGTCTGGACAGGAACTCGGTCTGGACCTTCAGCTTGATTCTTCAGTCTTCACGGGACACGGCGCACAAGCACTTTCCTACAGCAGTAATTTGCAGAGCCGGTCGAAAATCGGGCTCGGAGTAATCGGCAGTGACTTCGTATCCAGCTCACTCGGTGCCAAGCCTTGGAAATGACCTCATCGGATACTGTGCCTGGCCGGCCTCCAGACTCTGTCTTCGATGGAGAAGCTGGTGCTGGTGGAATTGAAGCTGCCTAGACTACCTAGCAAGCCACCTAGACACGCACATACTCGCAGGTAAGCGCTTGCAAGCAGCGTATGCGTATAAGGATCCGCAGATTGCTGGTACACTGATGTCCCGTATACTCCGATCTCCATAGGGCTGTTGTGGATCCAGCCGAGAACTATGTGGAGAGCATGGTCCGGGATCAAGGCAGATGAGGCTTTCTCAACCAGGCCAGGCGCGAGTATTGATACTCTAGCTGGAGGAAGACAGTCCGAGGATCCAGGAGATTGTGTAACGATTGCAGGCACCAGCATTCAGCCAGGTGTTGGCCAAACGTTCATCTGACAACCCAACCGAAGATCCTTGGCTTGGCGCTGCTCGCATCCGGCCCTTCCGCAGAACCATGCTTATCACCACGCACCGCCGTAGAACATGGACTTGGACAAGGTTCCCTGGACCCAGGATGCTCTAATAATGATGTGGAATGCCATTGGTTTGCTTGCAGCCTAGCCTTCGCTGGTGGCATGACTCATCTATAGCTTCGGCTTACGGAGCCTTCTTATAGTCATCTCGGCCAGCTCTACAGATGTACTAACGGCGTACAGCACATGGGCTGCATAAAGGTGTGCTTCATCCCCGCATCTTGATCACACGCCGGCCGCCATAAGCACCAGTACTGCTTTGGTTTGACTGATCAGAAGCAGTCATAGCACATGGGGATTGATAATCGCAAGTTGGCAACTCCAGCCTCTTTTTTCAAGGTCACTTGGGCTCCGGTGGATCCGGCCGGGGTCCGCCATTATTGTGTTTTCCTTGATCCTTCGGAGACTTTCTCTTGAGTCAGCCTCTGATAGCCATGCCTGAGCTTCGCAAGCATCAGAGCCAGCATCAGGGATCATCCATCCTTGATGGTGTGCAGGCAGACCGCTATAAGTAGGCAACCGTGCGATGTCCGCAGTTGCTGCCGTCAGACTGTTATGCTATACTCCAACGGCATATACTACGACAATTAAGCTCGGAAGTCCGGCACACTACGGAGGACTCACCAGGCCATGGGCAGGAATAGGATCCTAGATTCCTTGCAAAAGATGCCGCTGCTTAATAATGGCAATCCTGCAGGCATCCCCGAAAGGCAATTTCCGGCATCGAGTCGTCGAATCACAAGCAAGTCAAGTCACGATGTGGCCTGTGAACGAGTGAAAATTCTAGCGGGAGATCCCGCAATGAGCATGGGTCCGCAAGTCCATCATCTTCCATGCCAAGCCTCGCCATTTGGCATGGAGAGTCCGAGCTTTCCCTCCGGATACTCGGAATATCGGATTCTCGGATGCCCGATTGCGCCCTTCACGCCTTGGCAGTGGACTACCGGGCTAGCCTGATATACGCCAGAGGTTACTTGGACATCAAGCCATGATTGTAGTCAGAACGCATGATCAGATGATTCAACTGTTGCTTGAGATATATCGAAATTTTATGCAACATTCTGGCAGGTGGCTTGACCACGCAGGGTCGGCGTATATCTTGACCAACTATCGCTTCTTTCACTAGGGTCCCTAGCTTCAGAGTATCCATCATGCCACCAATTCTTTCCCTCAGCACACTGCCAATGGAAACAGGCTTGTGTCTACTATGTCTCATTGACTAGCGCCCCGCTCGAGTATTCTTATTGTTTTCAAGTGATGTGATCGAGGTGAGCCCGGGATTGAAGTGAACTCAATCCTTCCCGTATAGCCGCCCTCCTTATATGTATATGTATTTCGACAATGAGAAGTTCGAGGTGCGTTTCTTTTGCTTAGGGGACTGCGGCATGGTCAAGTAGCGAGTCCTGGATGCTACTGGTAAGATGATAATCCTCTCATCTTCATCGATGACCCCTCACTACAAATATATATCTATTGAGTCCGAGATAATTGAAGCGGTAGAGCAGACAAAGGCCTGCATCTGGGCACTCTGCAAATATAATCATGACTTAGTTGCCGCAGCAGTAGTATCCAGCCATAAAGGACATGCCGGCTGTTCTCTAGTTCCCGGTATCAGTTCTTCATAGGTATACTCTGTAGATGATGGTACATAACCCCAATTCATAGAACTTTCAATGGGAGGTGGAACAATGAACAATGACAACAGCACACAGCACAAGTACTCTGACCTCATTCGAAGTAAGTAATCTACCCTAGGGTAGTAGTACATACAGAAAAGTCTAGGCCCGGCGGGATGCGCAATATCGCCACCCCCAGGCCCGTTAGTGCTTAGTCCCTCAATGGAAGGTTGGAAACATCACTAGTTAATCCTTAGCACTTCGGCGGGCTCCACTACGCTCAGGAATACGTATGCGGCTCTACTCGGCTGAGTGGTTTGGCACTACTGCTGTACGTACTACGACTGTGCGAATAAGATACCCTGCTTGCCATGATGTAAGAGCGGAGACCTGGGCAGCGGGCTGAGGCGGCCGGCTACCCACAGAGCAGGAATGCATGATGCATGGTGAGCAGCCCGGTGGAGAGAGAGCGGGTTCCGGTGCTTTTCGAGGCGTCCCATCAGGGCCGGGCTAGGTAAGCCTGATCTGACGTATACTTGTTTGTATACTTCTTTGTCTTCCGCAACTGCTGAGTTGTGCTGACTGCAATCCTTCAACTTTGGTAGTAGGTAACTTTATATATTCATTTCATTTCTCATATCAAGGATCATATACAAAACAGCCAGCCTTCTGTGCCTCAATAATCTACAGGTACTGCTTGAACCAGTTGACGGCCTGGCAGAAGGCCTGTTCCTTGGCGAACTTGTGGTGCTTGTTGCTGAGGTCCGCGCGGACGGCGAAGCCGTGGGTCACGCCGCTGTACAGGTTGATCTGCCAGTTCTGCTCGGTCTTCTTGAGGATCTCCTCGGACTTATGGCGGAGCTCGGTGGTGAAGATCTGGTCGATTTCTGCACGCGCGATGATGTTAGTTACTGCTGTAACGTACGGATGGAGGGGGAAATGGGTAACGTACCAGAAGCGCAGATTGAGAGAGGGCCAGCCACGGCAGCGAGCTCCTCCTCGGTGACGAAGGAGGGGTGAGCGGTGTAGCCGACGTCGACCTTGCCGGGCTTCAGGAAGCGGCAGACGTACTGTCGGTTGTCAGTTGGTATATCCAGAAGAAGCAACGGTAGGGAGGGAAGCTACCTTTCCACCGAAGCAGTATCCAACAGCAGCCACGCGCTTGACGCCGAGCTCACCGCGAACGTGCTTGATGGTAGCCTCGACAATGGGGTCGACGGCAGGGGTCTGGTGGTTAGGGAGCCACGCAGGGAGGTCGGCCTTGCCGGATTCCATGTCGCTGAGCTTGATGGGGTCTCCGCGGAAGAGGTCGGGGAGGACAGCCAGGTAACCATTCTCGGCGAACTCGTCGGCGAGGAGCTGGGCGTTGACGTAGACGCCAAAGATGTCGGACAGGATGACGACGGCCTTCTCAGGCGCGTTGTTGTCCTTTGGGTAGACGATGTAGGTCTCGGCTGCAAGGTCGGAGCAGATGTTAGACAATGAATTATAATTGAAGCGAAGGGCGCGGGACACTGACTGCCGTTGATGTTCTTGATCTCGCCGACGGGGTTGCCTTCGTGCTTGAAGCCGGAGGCGCAGCAAGCTCCAGGGGGGTTAGAGGCCATTTTGGTTGATTGAGGGGAGATTGATGTGTATAGAGAGCAAGAAGGAGATACTAGCGATAGAGAGGTGATGAGGGGAGCCGAGGGGAATGAGGAGGATATTTATTTGCCGCTTGCGCTTCTGCAGCAGAATCAATCCCCACTTTGCCCCTCCTTGTCCACTTCCCTGGGCCGTCTACGTAAGTGTCTCCTACCTACTACAACTACTACTACTAGCTATAAGAGCAGCAGCTTGAGACTGCCCTCCATGGTGCTGACAAGATCTCAGCTCGGAATGCGCGGTGCGCAACTGGCTAGAGTGGCAGGCATCCGTTCTGGTGCAGCTCGTTGTACGACCGTTGAGGAGCGGGAAATAGGCCGATGTGCCGTCAACCGTTGCGTTGCGGACGGCCGATAGCGGGTAATGCATCGCCTCTGTATCAGTCTGTGTGAGTTTCTATCCGCAATTTCCTATTGCTTTCACCAATCTTGAGCCGTTCAATTCCAATCAAAGATGCTAATTACGAAGTGATGCGCCGGTTGAGCGGATCGGATCTCCTCCGAAGCCTGGAAAGTAGGTATACAGCTTCACCACAAATCAGCAATTGCTGCCGAAGAAGACGGTTGCAACAGCGGTGCGCACCGCTGGAAACGAAACATTGCCATTTGGTTTAGGAAATAAAAGAAAGCTTGTCATATACAACAAGAATACGAGCCGCGGGTCGCCCGGCACCCATACGGTACCCAAGACTGCCTTATCAGGGCTTGAAGATTTTGTTGTAATGTGGATCAAAGCATGGACTTCACCTCACCGACTCACAAAATTTGCCCTTCATCGATCAAGTCTTTCATGCACAGGGTATACGGCAGTTTGAAATGAACAAGGAGGTTATGAAATAGAACTATCATTCGACCTCGTCTGCTGTCAAGTCGGTGACGAAAATTGCCCTAAAAGCTTTGCATTGAAGAAGAAGCCCAGGGAGAATTGGCGCAGTTTTACCCTGGGTAATGGCTCATGGAAATGCCAGGTACCCTAGCAGCACGAAGGGCGACTTCGCCTGTGACGCCGCAACCCCAGAATACTGGGATCTCGACGTCTCGAGGTTTGCTCCACTTGCCGAAGTCGACGGTCTTGGCTTCGATGTGAGGCATAATGCCCAGGTATGTGGCGCCCTTCCTGTCCCATGCCACTGGTAACCCATGCTGCTTGGTAAAGCGCGATGTTATGGACCACACCCGATCCAAGTTCTCCGGACGATACCAGCGCATGCTGACGGCCATGTGTGCCCTAGTGAAAGGACCGCTAGGGCTAAGCTGAACAATCATAACGTATACAGGAGGAGCCTTGTGTTCAGTCATATTCCAGGGCTATAGGCCAGTTGCGGCCAGTGCAGTTTTGAATGTAAAGGTGCAACCGATGTGGAAGCTGACATGTTAGCCACTCCATTCGGCGGTGATAGTCCAGACGCCCTCATTGCATGTTTCACCGTTTCGGTAGATATTGTAACTTGGGATCTCGGTGCTGATATCGCTGCCAAAGGCTAGCTTGCTGGTGCGTGACCCAAAATCTGTATGCTCCAGCAAAGCCAAAGAGGCAGGGTTGCGGAGACACTATTGTCTAAATTCACAAGATTGCAGTAGACACTGCTAGCGACGCCAGTTTTAGAACCGGTAATCTCACCACGTCGAGCTCGAAGACGTGCTTCGGTGACTTTTTGGTTCGCTTCAGCCTTCAAATCCACACTCGATTTTTCGGGTTATGAAGCCAACACTGTCACCAGAACTGATTATTACTCGCCTGTTTATATCAGCTTTCAATGCCAGGTATTATGGCAGGTGACGATAGAGTAGAGTGACGGCGCTGGCACCTCACAGCCCTTACCAAGGCACTGTACCTTTGGAAACCATTGAGGCGATATCGGAGCTGCAGTCCGAATTTTTACTTACCCCTGTGGGACTCTGACGAGACTAAGCGGGAGTTCTCAGTCTTCAATAGTCCGCTATGCAACTTTGTATAACCAAACCCTCTTTCAAGAAGAATGGCTCCAGCTACGAAAGTTTGGATAACGAACGGAGGGCTCCTTACGAAGAATGGTCGCTCACGAGATGGCGACCAAACTCGGCAAAATCTCCCACGTCCTCACCTGTAAATATCCACCTCTGATTCCCGTAGATATCTTGGTATAAGCTCTGAGGGATCGCTGAGCCATTTTCATTCGGATAAACCTCATGGCTTTCCGGGAATGGCGCCCAAACATGATTGATATCACCCCATATATCCAAATCAGCAAGGATAGAGTGTGGTTCTGGCGCTGCTATCTCAAAAGGACCACTCAAATGATCAATCGCAAGATCTCGTCTCATCGCTGCGTTCTCCTGTTCTGTGGGCCGCACATGGACAGAGGAGTTAATTGAACCCGCAGCATGCGTGGTGTCTCCAGTCTGATAGGGGGTTTCGGGGGAAACTTTTCGTGATAGGGTTCTGTATGAATCTGAAATATCGAGACGTCTGCACAGGTGAGCCCAGGTCCTTCGGATTTCATGTAATCGCTGTGCTGCAAACTTATTCCGGTGCTGTGCCACGTATTGCATCAAGTCCAGCGCTTCGCCTAATCCAGGAGATGGTTGTATCCTTTGGTCTTCTTCGCAGGTTGAGTCTAAGACTGCTGTAAGGATCATGACGAAGGTTACTGAGAAGATACCGTCAAAGTCAAAGAAGCCAAACAGGGCTGCCAGGGTTAGCTGGGCTGTTGTAGCTTTCCTGACGAGCATTGAGACCAACCTAAGCAATTATTCTGACGTAACTTTGTCAAGGTCTTTAACAATCTTCTTGCTGCTTCGGTGCATGTTCTGCATAGCTTTCCTAGAGGTGACCCATACATGATTCCGGAACGAGAGAGATTCTTGCTCAAAATGAGTTGAGCAATGTGTAACATGACCGGGCGAATAGTCAAGAGGAGAGCCTGATATATAACGCTTAGACAAGGGAGGCCTGGACATGGAAATGGGTTGGATTCACCTGATAGAACATTAGATGAAGTGCGGCTGAGGTCCTCAGGGATGGATCATTCCCAAGTTTGGTTATACCGGTCGTCAACTCCATAGGTATTTCGTCAGAAATATCGTATAAACTTCTGATGATATCTTGAACATTTGATATAAATGTTTCTTCAGCCTGGAGCGTAGAACCGTAAAGTACTGCGTGGAATAAGCGCCAATTTCTGATTTATGTAGGCAAAGGGCGATCTTAAGGGAGCCACATACCTGTCATTACTTGACCATAGACTCGAGCAAGCTTGATGCTAGTACGCATCGGGGCTGCCGCTGTGAACCCAATGAAGTCTGTCGGTAGCTGTTGCTCTATCAGAGCATCACTGATGCCGAGTGGGTTTCCGGTGGCTGCAGCCAGTCGTCTATAACTATTAGCTGCAAATTTTTGGATGGAACTGCAATTGTCATACCTCTCTTGATGGTATATTGACCACCACAGGCGGTTGATATGGATAGCTTCTGATTGTAGGAAATGTGCCGGGGATGATTTCCGGTGATAGCCGTGAGAGACTGCCAATCGCAAAGCTGTGCTGATCTGCGACCTGTCAGTGTATCCAAAGTAAGACTGAATACAGATACGGACATGAATGTAAGCCTCTTCTTTGCGGTATATATTCTGGAGGTATACGGCCACCTGAGCCAGTACTTCGATTCCAACTCTCCCAGCACTATATAGCTGGCTTACGGGAGGTATACGCTCCCAAACGAATTCGAATAGCGGATACCCTGGGAATCCATCTGTCTCATACACATCGCCCCCAAAATCACCCGTGAAAAGTCTGGCAACGGCAAATATAAGGAGGATCTCCAAGGTCCACAGGCTTTCCGTGTATGTAGGGTCTTTTTGATTGGCGTAAAGAAGCCCGATCTTATCCGAGATTTCACGAGCATCAACATAGTTCTGCGTATGGCCAATATAGAAGACGTGAGTTTCAAGTAGCCTGAAAGCCTCCCGCTCAGTCGGGAGCGAGGGTATATCGAAGACATGAGTGTGTTGAGGTCGTGGTTGTAGTAGATGATTAGGGGCATTGAGCGCGTTTGCTCGACACTGACCGGATTCGAGTCCATCAAGCAGGCTTTGCACCCGAGAGCCAAATGTGTAGCTGGAGCTCAATGACAAGTCAGCAACAATTGCTGCGACTGTATTAGCTAGTGGCCCCTCGGAAGACTTGGTTAAGTGGTACCTGAACCCGGTGACAATTCAAACGATTCCTGATGGGTATCTGTGATGATGTTCGTAGTCAGATCTGGGCGCGAGGCCCTAGACGAAACCCCCAAAGAGTCTACAAGGAAAGCGTTATTATCAGGATAGACGGAGCTCCTCCGGGCTCTTATGGGAGCGGGTGTTGTCGTTGACGACCCTTCTAGAAGATCTTCCCCTGTCCGAGGCGCTGAACAACAGTGCATACGTCAACAATTTGACTAGTGGATAGTAGAAATGCCAGCATTACATACCAGGGCTAAGAGCTTGAGTTGCGTTTTCGTATCTGGCCAGACAAGCTTCTAGGTACTCAATTCTCCTGCCTTGGGTAAGAGGTTTTCCGCAACAAAATCAGGTTGGGCATACGCTACTGAGTACGCTCGCCTTTTGCCGTGTTCAGAAAAGGCGCATTCTAGGCCACGTTTCGAGCAATAAGAGCACGGATTGTTCCCAGAGCATTTCACTTTCCTCTGTCGGCACGTCAAGCAACTAGCACCGCGTCAGTGATGTGTACAGTGCTAACCTAAGGCTACGATTTCATGATATATCGATCATCCAAGCGGAGAAGATAGTAGACAGGGGGTTGCGCTCACGCTGCAAGTACTTTGGCGATATCCCTCCGGTTTCGACTCGGAGTTGTCTGCCGGGATGAGGCTTGATGACGACTGTGGCCCCGGGGCATTTTCAGATTACTTTGGCAGCAGAGAGAGGCCCCATACAAGTCTAAAGCAGTAAAGTCATTTCAGAGAAGCCCTTCCTCAGGATAAGTTTAGGAAAGTGGTGGAGTGTAGGAAACAGAGAGGTCGGAAGCAACGTCCGAGGATGATAAGCGAGGAGATACCGGGCACTCGCGACCTTTCCTTTTTTGTTCATTGGACGACAAAGGGATAAGATAAGAGATCCAGGCCAACCAAGGACCTTCAAGGTTGTCATGCGGAGAGTTGGAGTAAGTGGTTGACCCCGCAAACTTATGTTTTCTTCAACGAAATTGAAATGAAGCAAATGTCAAGGCAAAGCATGAAATAGTATCAGGATAATGGTGGAGGTGTGGTGGTCGAGGCAATCTGTCGCTGGAGCTTACGAATCCGTTCATAGCACCCAGCTGTGACAAGCACAGCTTGAGCATATCAGCAGTCGGAAGTGCCAAACCGATATTTGGGCTACGGGTTGAATGCGAAGCCGGTCACGCCAAGTGCCTCCAAAGCTCGAGGTACCTTCCACGTCAGTGAGAGTCCCAAAGAGCCAATGTCGTGGATAAACAGTAGGCCAGCATGATAGAATCAGATACAGGTTAAACCGTAGACGCCATGGTAATGTTGACATTAAGAGAAAAGCTACTTTCTCTTGGTTGGCCATTAGGTTTTGTACACCTCAACAGGTATATTGCCATATTAACGAACCAAAAAGGAGCGATGATCGGTTTTGGCATTGTATGTAGAGGTCTCTTTCGCCTTGTGACCGGTACCAATCTCATGCATCAGAGGAAACTGACGTGCTTCGGCAGCGTCATCCGAGATCATTCTCTAGAAGGACCCATGTTAAAATACCGGGCCTGAAACCATAAGCAGTAGTTAGTCGAACTGATGGTTTGAATCGCACCACTTTTATAGGTGCTATTCCCATTCGTAATGGTCCCTTTTTACCCAAACAACCTTGAGGACTGCGTCAAGTCGGGCCAACTATGCAAACCGTTTGGCATCAAGATATCGCCCAACGCTCAAGTCGTCCAAATTGCACGCAACGCAGGCTTCGACTCGTTGTTTATTGATTTGGAACATGGGTGGCTGACTTTAGCCGAGGCCAGTAACCTCTGCGATGTTGGCCACTTATGCGTCATCACACCATTTGTGCGCGTCCCACACCAGTGTGGTAACGGTTACATACAGAGGATTCTCGATGGTGGTGCCATGAGGGTGATTTACCCGCATATTCAGACCGCAGGTATGCAGCCCTAAAAGAAGCTAAAACGCAAGGCCAACTGAATTGACC
Organism: Aspergillus incahuasiensis; assembly: GCA_003719405.1. Taxonomy (NCBI): domain Eukaryota; kingdom Fungi; phylum Ascomycota; class Eurotiomycetes; order Eurotiales; family Aspergillaceae; genus Aspergillus; species Aspergillus incahuasiensis. Next base: position 27,168 of record RHLP01000140.1, on the reverse strand, counting down.
GTGTCCACTAGATGATGCGAAGGCAGCTGTGAGAATAAGCAAGTATCCTCCTCTAGGCTGTAGGTCGATGACCGGCCAAATGCCGATTTTCGGCATGCGAGGGAAGGCAGTTGATCAAACTATCGACTTATGCAATAAGTCCGGCTCCACTGTCTTCGCCATGATCGAAAGTCAATGTGCCGTGGAGAACGCAGATGAGATCACCGCTGTCACAGGAGTCGGCGTTGTGCTGGTCGGCTCGATGGATCTCACTATTGATCTCGGTATTGGTGGCAAGTTTGAGAGACCAGAGTATCGATCCTTTCTCGAGAAGATAAGTCAGGCTTGCCGCACAAATGGAAAGATTTTCGGTGTAGCTGGGGTGTACAATAGCCCCGAGTTACAGGACTGCATTATCAACGGATTGGGGGCGAGGTTCATGCTTGTCCAGCAAGATTCTTCTTTATTGTCATTAGGAAGCGCCAACACAGTTAGTGCCTTGCCGACTGTCATTTGAATCCGTATATTGGATGAGATGCCAAAGCGTCAGTGATGTACATGAACACATAAAAGCAGGAAACAGTAGAGTCTACTCTGGAGTACTCCGTAGGCAGCTAGATCTGGGGAACCCCGGCTAGTCACATGAGCGGCTAGCTCGAATCAGCTTAGTGCCTAAGAAGCGAGAAAGATCCGCCAAGCCCCGGTCGGAGGACCGAGCCTGAGTCAGCAACCCACAACGCCAAATTCCAACCCTAAACCTGACCTTTTGATTTCGATTTCCGTCCCAAACGCCAGCGCCGACAGCAAGCCCACCGACCACCCTCCCGTCAACACCGTTTTCCCGACGTTTTCATCCTCGCCAATTATTCAAGATGACTCACGAGTCCGTGTGGTACAGCCGTCCTCGCACGTATGTACACCTTTGCCGTCTGATTCGAGCCTGGAAGCTAGATTTGGTGCTAACGAATATCCTGCGATAGTTACGGCAAGGGTTCCCGTCAATGGTGCGTTTAGCCTTACCTCCCATACATCCTGGACGAACATGCGAAGAGGAAACGGACATCGGAAGAGAATTGAATATGGGAATTGGATCCGGATTCGCATTGGATAAAGTGGACATGAATGGCTTCTAACTCGAATTTCTCGAACAGCCGTGTCTGCTCTCACCGCGCCGGTCTGATCCGCAAGTACGGTGTAAGGAACCCATTCGAATCGAAATCTGTTATGCTGGAACTTGGTGACTGATTGGGATTGTTTAGATGGACATCTGCCGTCAGTGCTTCCGTGAGAAGGCCTCCGACATTGGTTTCTTCAAGGTTGGTTTTCCTTCCCTTGCGTTATGGATGGGTGAAATTGGGTTGCAAGCTCAAGGAAATGCTGGACGACATGAAACACTACATTGGTATACGGCGAGCGAACGGCCGCTAACGAGGAGTCGCTTTCAGTACCGATAAATCAATCGCCAACCTTCTCCCGTCATGACGGTTTCGTATCCGCGCTCGGTACCGGTACCGGCACCATCTCAGTCCGCCAGTATGGATTGCACCGTTCAAAGGAACGCGATCACGATTCGATTCCTATCACCACGTACCCGAATGCCTGAACACGATTCCGACGGGTGCTAGATGAACTGGGCTGGGTTAATGAATGATCAAGAGCACGCGATATGGAATTCGGATTTGGCTGGCCTGGAATGAAAAAAATGGATAATTAGAAAAAAGGATCGGTCGACTCTTCTTTTTTTTAATGACGAACTGAGCTTTGCGCGGGCGAACGTTTACGTCGTCGGTGTTGACAGACAAATATCAATTTCTCAATTCATGGGTGCTTCGATTTCTCACGCCCTGCAATGCGTTATTATGCATTCGAGATTATGCCTTGTTCCACCTAGGGCAGTTGTGCTAGGAAAACCCAAGACCGAGGATAGGCATGCTTGGAGGGACACCAGCCAGCCACCACCTGGCCGAGGACTCGTGCAAGTAGTTGCGCCTTGAGACTCTGGGTTTTCCACTTTTGCGCTATCGCACATTTCGCATCTTGTAGTTGTATCTAGCCGCAGATCGGCTTATCTGAGTAACAAGTTTCGCGTTCAGTGCCTACTGTATGTTCAATTGGGCCAGGACACAACCTCCAACGAGTATCAAGAAAGCGCCAATAGAATAGAAGGGAGGACAATCCCGGACCCCCTGCCGCCTGCTTTACTGCAAGGGCTGCCTGCTCCGAGGAATATAGATATCCGTCGTACCCTTGAATCCGCTTCCGTTTCTTTTTCCTCCCCAGGGTTTATCTATTTGCCATCTATCTGTCCCATATTTTTATATTTGACATTTAGTTGTCATCTAGTAACCCGCCATTCACGATCTAGGAATGGTTAACAGAACCGTGATATGATTGATTGACCTGCGTTCTACAAAACAATCCTCAACCGGTCTTGCGCCCTATGCTTTAAGTCTCAAATGTAGCAAAGCATCGCACTGCAGTGATCATCATGTCTAATCTATCTACTACAATTCGCAAGCTCTGTATAGCTAAGCGAGCATGTGAAATCGCGCCGGAAACATAAAATGGGCTGATAGAAAAGACGTAAATGTATAGATGTACACCGCAACCCAAATGACACCGAAAAACAACGAGCTCAACTCCATAACGCTAAACTGGGATATAAGAACGTAACAAACATGACGATAACAACGATCTATCGCGCTCAGGATAAGGCTGGCTGGCTGTGTTGGGCTGCGCTACGACACGCCATTGGCCAGAGAACGAAGGTTGTAGAATAATAGGTATGCGTCGACACCAAGGACTTCTGACTCGGCGACTTGGGTGACTTGGTCGTCGTTGAAAAGCATCCACTGTGGGCAAGGACGTTAGAAGATGGGCTCAAAGGATAAGAATAATAGCGCGTACCTCATCGCCCTGGCGGCAGTAGACATAGTAATGACCCGCTTCTAGTTTGCCCTTGTGGACAACAGCAGATGATAAGTCATATGTGTAGCGGGACTTGTCGACGGTAGTGTTGGGATTCGTAGTATACGGGAGCATGTTTATAGATAACGGAAAATCGATACGACCTTCGACCTTCTCTGAGACGGCAAAGGTGTGTTCAAAGCGCTGATTTAGTTAGTTAATATTCCAACTGTTGTTCGGTAATGGGTCAGAAATTACCTTGAGCTGCATACACAGAATTGCGGGGAGTTTCTTGATTCGGAGCTGCTTTGTTGCCTTCTGAGGTGTATTGCCACACCCACTGCAGTTATACACGCCTGCCATCAGCTTCTCCGGGGATGTAAAACTCTCCAAGCAACCACTCAGTGTAGGTGTTGCCGAGGGCCCCGAACCGCCGCCCATGGCCCGTTTCTTTGCCTGAACCTGCACATCAAGACTGAGGTCAACAATCGGGTCTTCGGTTTTTGTGACATTGCCGCAACGATCGCAGGTCACACTACTTCGGAGCTTGCCGTAGAACGTTCGGTGGAAGAAGCAGCTGCAGCCTTTTTCGTGGTTGTCTCTGTGGTCCTCCGCGCTGGTATGGAGCTTGTCGACAAGGAATTGATAGTACTCGTGCGCATCCTGCTGCTGATAACCGGCCAGGGTCTGCACAAAAGTCAACTTACCGCAGTAAGGAAAACGACCGAAAAAACCTACCGGACTTGCACGCCAAGAGGCCAGAAGCAGGTTGAGCGCAGCAAACCCCTCCGGTTTGTCGATGCTATGGAAGTCGGCAAAAGCTTCAGCAACGGCACATCCAATGCAGTCAGTAATGGTGCAGTCATGTGGTTGGTGATTATTTCCGAGAAAGTATGTACTGAGGATCGGGTCGTGCAGAAGCGTCTGTAGAATAACGTTCAAGTAGCATGTCTGCCCAAGATTGAACAGGCCTCTGACACCTTGCTTCGCACACGCCCGTCTACTTGCGTTGCTCTTAACGTAAATTTCGTCTGCCGAGCTTTCGCTAAAACGCCGTTTCTTTGCGACTGTAGGATATTAGTTGAGAAATCAACAGCGACAGAGCCTTTGCAAACCTTGCAATGTACTTTTCGGAGTGGCGGATCTGCATCTTTCTAAACCGTGATCGTATACCATGTCTTCACAGACCTGACAAAACAATGCGCGACTTCTGAACTCCATGTCTGAAGGGGATAGGTTAGCCGCATCCCACGCCAGCTTAATTGCTCACTCACAGAATCGATGACCGGTCTTCTCTGTGTGAATTCTGCGATCGCCATTCATACAAGGCTCAGAGCAAGTCAGACACGTGTACTTCGGCTTTAGGAGGCTAGAAGAAGCCGACGTGGAGGCATCGCGCCGTCCAAGGGCATTATGTGTCTTAACAAAAGAAGTCTTGAACTGGTTGCTGGCGGGGCCATCGTGCATAAGCTGAGATGCTAGATGTTCTTCGATCTGTGTTAGCTCCAAAGGAATAGAGGAACCTATATAATGTCCATACCACAACCGAATTCGGCCTCCGAAAGGAGGGAAACTGACGCAACGGTCGCCATTGTAGTGGTGGAAGTCATGAGGTGCAACCGGTATATCACACGTATCAAGGCTCGAGACAAGTACGTTCAATAAGCGGGAAGTATTGTGAAAGATATCACAAAGACTGTCTCTTGAGACAGTAGGTCGTCGGATCGGATGGTCGGTTCTCGAGGCGGGTAGACAAAGAAGCCATGGAGGAAGGGCGCAATCAATTTGTCGCGTGCATTAAAGCATCATTCTGTAATATAGAGTCCAGCACTGAGCTGTTATGGAGCCAACAAAGTGCGTACAAAGGTGTAGCTATTTCCGAGCAAATCTGGGGCTGAATAAAGGTGTTGTCCGCGGTCTCGGGTCTCCGCGGCTGTCGGATCGATGCCGAACACTGTGGAGAGCAGCGTTAGAAGTCGGTTTTGTCAAAGGTGAGTACTTCAGACTTACCAAGTCACACGATATACTGATCCCCCGAGCCCGAGAAGTCGAAGAGAAGTCGAAATTACTCGAGGTTTGTCGTGAACGTGTTTTAGGATCTTTTCGCGGACTCGAGTGCGGCACTGCGGCTCTGATAAGAGATCGGGCCTGCATTTGATCCGAGATGGCAAATGAAGTATAAGCAACGCTCATGCATGTTTCATTCAAAGTTCTAATCTTAATAATCGTAAAGGTATTGTATTGTCTTAGTTGTATTAGATGGTTTGCTTGGCTCTCCATCCAATATTCCTAGTGGTAGAATTGTATGTCTGTTTGTACGCACTATGCAGCGCATGCGTTGTGGTGGAGATGCTCTACTCTGGACATGCAAACAAGTAGTCATCTGCTTATAATCCGCTTTGGGATGCCCATCCGTAGGTCTCTAGTGGCGTACCGCTGGATAAGTATCTTTGAACAATCCCGTATTAACTCCCCACGTCTCACCCGACGTCTATATGAAGTGGAGCTTTCTGCTGTGTTGACCAAGTTGAGGCACCGCCTGCGCAGTCATACACTGCTGCAAGACGCATATGATTCCTAATATTGCCCGTTCTGGGCCGCTTGTTCGTCGCCATCTTCACCGCGTGCTCTTTCCGCGAGGTAAAGCACTAGGACGGCCTCGGCCCCTAGTTGCATAACGACTAGTCGTCGACCCACGAGTACCAGTGCTGGAACTAGTCCCTCTCCCCCTTCCACGAGATGCTCCAAACTTGGATGTGGGTTTCGAGGAAGTCGTGCTCGGAGGGTGCTCGATGAAAGTGGTATCCGAAGTCCTATGCCAAGTGGGTATTAGTGAGTGTGTAACAGTTGTAGATCGATAGACCGAATTCTGCGACTCACATAAACGTCATGTCCGCTTCGCTGGATTTCGCCGATTCGTCTTCTTCAACTTCTGCGGTCTGTTAGATCAGGTGTCCCTGCAAAATAAAAGACAGCATTACCTTTTTGTGCCTCTGCTTGTTTTGCTCTGCGGAATGACTCGGCGATTGGTGCCTACGATTATTGGTCAGCCGGTACAAGAAGTGTCGAGCCAAAGACATCAAGCGAGTACCTCTGGGAAGTCCACGCAGAACGCATTCATGTTCAATCCATAGAGGAAACTGGCAAAACTCTCGCTGAAGCGCGTCAAACTCTCATGCATCAACTGTAGCTTGTCAAAATTGGCCTCTAGATCAGCCATGCGGTCGGCAAGATCCGCAAACTGCGGTTCAAGAGCATTAATAGCCGGCTGGGTATATGGCACCCTGCTGATCTTCCTATCATATCCATGCGCTTCGCGGAAAGAAGATCTCGAGCCCGGTCTGAGAGGGGTTGTCGGTTTTGATACTCCCCGAGAGCGGGAGGACGACCGTGAAGCTGAATCCATTGCGTCTGTTCGACGCTGGGCTGTGATAGCGATGAGTTCTGTTGCCAGGAACCAGAAAACGCGAGAACGCGAGAGGACGAGTTGGGCTGTTGCGGCGTTTGGGGCGGATGCGCAAATTAGAGTGGTGGGGAACAACAAACAATCTATATCACTGAAACGGAGTACCATTAATAACCTGATACTTGGATCATAAAGGTTTCTCAAGATAACCACTTACCTGAATAGATTGATGACTTCGAGGCGGCCCAAGCTTCACCGAGTAGGTACAGGCTCGAGTCTGAAGGAGCACGGACGGAGTCTGTTGATGTTGGCGACGGATAGGTAAATCCCCGCTGCTCGGGCACTAAAAGTACAAGCCAGCCCTCGTGTCCGTGAACCTCGAGCCAGCCGCGAGCCCGTCGGAGTTCGGACTGGATTAGAATCTCTAAAAAATCAGAGATGTCCAGTCTAGAAATTGCTCGTCTTCTCCGTCTTGTCCAATTGAGGCTGATGATTGACCTTCTGGAACTTGCCCATTTTCAGGGCTTCAGTTCTATGGCGCAGGCTCCAGGGTAAACGACAAACCTGGCTAGTCCGACTCCAACCGCTCGTCTTTTCGATCGCCCGCCGGTCCGCCGCCTCCTTGAATCGCTTCGATTCCCCCGCATAGATTCCCCTTCAGGCCAATCGTTCAAGGGGTGTGGCTGCTATCGGACTTTCTTACACGCGGACGCCTTGTTATCGATCGCTTATACCCACGCCTGCTTGCTCGCGTTTTGCTCGCTCTGCAAGGGCACATGCATGCTTCTTTGCTACATCGCCGTGCCTGCTATTCCTCGGCCAAGTCGATCCAGCCTGGTTATCGTCTACTAAGACCCTCTTCTAGACCTGTACAGATTTTCACACCGTCACCACGTCTTAGTCTTAGCCCATTTTTGGCACCCTCCTACCCACCGAGGCGGTCATTCTCCACCTACCCATCATCTTCATTTCAGGAACCGAGGAAGGCTTCGACTGGCTGGACGATCGCTCTATCAGTCCTTCTTGTTTCTGGCGGTTTTTTGCTACAGGATAAATATCGTACAGCCGAACCCGTTCCCGCTTCCCAGTCGACCTTTGTTAAACCTCGAGAACAAAAAGATCTCTTTCTCGGCGTAATCGATACACTCAAGACCATGCCTATCGAAGCCGCTCCCGGAACAGTGGGTAACCTCACCCCGGAACAGCAGGCCAAGCTCCAGGAGTTCTGGGTCCTTTTGTTCAAGGTGTGCGGTGTGCAGCTGGATGGAATCAATGAAACCGAACAACCCGCAGCGACTCCCGTACAAGAAAAGAAGCAGCCGGCCAAGCGGAGATTCGGATTCTTCGGAGGAGGCTCCCAAGAGAAAGAGGAATCCGCATCTGCAAACGACGCTGCCTCTGGTATTGCATCGCTTGCTATCACAGATGGAGATGACAAGTTCGGCACATCAAAAGAGTTCCAGCAAGCCCTTGCGGAGATCAAGCCAGAGGACCTGCGGAATGCGTTTTGGAGCATGGTCAAGCAGGACAACCCGGATAGCTTGTTACTGCGTTTCCTGCGGGCGCGGAAGTGGGATGTTAAGAAAGCGCTCATGATGCTTGTCTCGACCATTCGTTGGAGACTGCAAGACGCGAAAGTCGATGAAGATGTCATGGTCAACGGTGACCATCTTGCTTTAGAGCAACTGAAGAGCAGCAACCCTGTGGAGAAGAAGAAGGGCGAAGATTTCATGAAGCAATTCCGCCTGGGAAAGAGTTTCCTCCATGGCGTCGACAAGTCGGGTCGCCCGATCTGCTATGTTCGAGTCCGCTTGCACCGTGCCGCTGACCAGGACGTGGAAGCGTTGGATCGATTTACAGTGTATACCATCGAGTCAGCCCGGATGATGTTGGCGCCTCCAGTTGAAACAGCTGTAAGTTCACGTACGCGAGCCAGGTTGATATGGTCTAACGAACTACTAGTGCGTTATCTTTGATATGACCGACTTCTCACTCGCGAACATGGTATTTTCTCCGCTTTGAGGTCTTTCAGAACTTGCTAATCGTGGATTAGGACTATCATCCAGTAAAGTTCATGATCAAGTGCTTTGAAGCCAATTATCCCGAGTCCCTTGGAGTAGTTCTCATTCACAAAGCGCCTTGGGTTTTCTCAAGTTCGTCCGCCCCCTAGTGATACTAGTTGAACACAAATCTAACCAGAGTTTACAGGCGTCTGGAGTATTATCAAGGGATGGCTTGATCCAGTGGTCGCTGCGAAGATCCAATTTACCAAGACAGAAAAGGACCTTGAAGAGTTCATCCCCAAGTCACGTATCATAACGGAACTCGAAGGTGATGAGAAATGGGAATACCAATACGTTGAGCCCAAGGAGGGCGAGAACGCCAAACTCAAGGACACTAGCAAGCGCGATGAACTGCTTGCTCAACGCCAAGAGCTGGCTAAGGAGCTGCAAGATTCCACCGTCGCTTGGATCCTTGCCAGTAGGAAGAAGGGAGACGATACCAAGGAGGTTACAGAAAAAAGAAAGGATCTCATCGAACGTCTGCGTACTCAGTACTGGCAACTCGACCCTTACGTGCGAGCCACAAGTCTTTATGACCGACTCAACGTCATCCAGGGCGACGGCAAGATCGATTTCTACCCCGGTGAAACCGCTACCAACGGCGAAAATGGGAAGACCGAATAACTTAAGGGGCATCCCCCTCGTCCGCGTTACATTTCATTGGAATGTCATTAATAGAGATGTATAATCTGGTTGATGTCACGTTGCTTACGTTCTATATATACCGCTGCAATTGCTAGCATTGGATGTGGATTCCTATCTTAATTACCAAACGGTGCATGGGTTCTTGATGGCACACAAGAAAGCTGAGTTGTTTTATATTATCTCAAGCTAATAACAAGCCTCACGAGGACATAGATTCATGGACCTACTGGATACGTAGCAGTACGCACGGTCGCCCCCTTAGATTCTGAGCTTGACCGACTCGTAGTACTCCTTGAGCTTGTCCATGTCTGACTCCTGGGCGGGCCAGCCAATTCCGAGACCTTCCGTCTCGTTGGGCTTGGGGATCTGTAATAATTATGGTTAGAGCTAGGATATGGGTCATCGGTAGCTGAACATACCATGTGGAAGTGGACCTGTGTAAGACCATGTCAGTTTCACAACAAGCAAGACATTGGAAGATAATGGAGCGGAGTGACATACGTGGTCAACAACCTGGTGCGCAATGCGGCCGTTGTTCTGGAGAATGTTGAAATCTGTCGCGCCGGTTGCTTGGGCGATCTTCTTAGCAACAGGCTATCCGTTGTCACCTGTTAGCGGCTTCTAAACAGGAAAGGAGTTGGATAGTCATAGATCTGGAACTGGGATGTATTGGGCGGGGAAGGGCCCGAGTGGCGGAGTGTATCCCGCAAGGTACCCAGTTCCGCATATTAATACTTATAGGGGGGGCAAGCATTGCTTGGATCTCTCCATCGCTTGTTATACATCTGTATAGCCACGTACCAGGAGTTCCGTGAGATGGTCGTCGGGGATGTCGGTGAGCTTTGCGCCGTGGTACTTGGGGATCACGAGCTATTGAGCGGTTTGCGCTGTTAGCTTCTCATGATATAGAGTTCCCGATGTCGCGGGGGTAGTAGACATGGCAACCAGAGAACAGAAGAGCTTACAGCATGTCCGCGACTGAGGGGCTGGATGTCAAGGAAAGCGAAGACCTTGTCGCTCTCGAAGAGCTTGAAGGAAGGGATTTCTCCTGTTCGCTGTTAGTCGCGCCCCCATAGAATTGTACGGTCTGGTTGTGCGGAGCAAAAGAAACGACATACCCTTGATGATTCGGCAGAAGATACAAGCGGCCATTATTGCAGAGTGTAGGTATGGTGAACGACTTGGTAGAAATCAAGCTCAGCTGAACTGAAGTCATCACAAAGAACAAATGCGGGGTTGGCGGTATCGGACTGACCCCACTAGTCACTGCTACTATACTTCAACACTCTACTGCTCTGGGAAGGTCGCTCGACTCCTCCCCTTGAGAACGATTGCTTAATGACTTATGGCACCGAGGTCCTTCTTATCATGGCATAGATTTGCTTTCTTCTATCTATGATTTGACGGGAATACCGACCCCAATCCCCTGTCCAACCCCACCTCGGATATGAGGCTGCCATAGTTGGAGACTTGGAGTCGATTCGACCCTATCTTATCGATCCCAGGCAATCTTGGAGACATTCTCGTATCAGTCTTATATAAAGTCGGATTGGCCCCGATAGTGGCTTCCAAAATGGCTGCTTTTCTTCAATCAAGGGCTTTTATTCCAGGCGCATTCAAACCTGCGGCCCGATCTATATACTTTCACCCCGCACGAGTACCATCTGCACCTTTACGACGTGCATTCTCCGTCTCTTTTAGTCAAGCTATGCTGTCGACGGAGCTGACCGAGACCCAAGTGTCGGCCCTCAGAGCCAATAAAGAGCGTCTCGCCCAGGACCTTCACCATACATGCCAATGGGGATACGGATTTCGCTGGGGAGAGTAAGTATAGTCATGTACCTCGGTCTTCGTGGCACGAATATGGGCCTTGAAGGGACTAATTATGAGCCAGTGGTCATACAGACACAGGAATGCAGCGCCTAGCGCTGTCAGAAGAGGATAAGCAAGTTCGGGACTGGTTTATCAAGACAACAAAATCTCTGGGCTGTAAGGTCAGCGTAGACGAGATGGGCAACATCTTTGCTGTGCGTCCGGGGCGCAGAACTGATGTACCGGCAACATTCATTGGTAGCCACCTGGATACGCAGCCCACTGGAGGCCGGTACGATGGCATCCTGGGTGTTCTCTCCGGTATTGAGACGCTCAAAACGCTAAATGATCTTGGACTGGAAACTGAGGGTGGCGTTGGCGTTGTCAATTGGACCAAGTGAGCTACCCCTTCTGACCTCACCACCACAAACATGACTGATGTATCTGTAGTGAGGAGGGCGCCCGGTTTCCTATCAGCATGGTTTCCTCAGGAGTATGGGCCGAATGCATCTCCCTTGAGAAGGCGCATGCACTGAAAGAAGTGCCCACTGTCGCATCCCTCCCAACAGCAGCATCTGCTCCCGAATCCATGAAATCAGCCCTCGAGAAGATCGATTACCTCGGCAACATGCCGTGCTCATACAATTCAAGCCATATGGCCGCTCACTTCGAGCTTCACATTGAACAGGGCCCGCACCTAATCACCGCCGGTCAACAGGTCGGCGTCGTAACAGCCGTGCAAGCATACCGGTGGTTTCGGCTCAACATCTTCGGCAGAGACACGCACACCGGCACAACCGCTTTCGAGCACCGTGCCGACGCCCTCTACGCCTTCGCGCGCATGATGTTACGCGCTCGCGAAGTCGCCGCGTCCCAGGGCTGCCTAGCCAGCGTTGGCATCATCGAAGCCAAACCCGGCAGCGTCAACACGGTCCCTGGAACGGTAAGCTTCAGTCTGGACCTTCGAGGACCGAAGACCGAGCTTGTCGAGGTAGTGGAAGCCCAGCTGCGCAAGGACTTTGACGAAATTGCCTCAGAGGAGGGCAAGGGTATCGGCAAGCCGTGCCGTGTCGAATGGACGTTGGACTTTGATTCGCCGGCCGTCAATTTCCACCCTGACTGCATTGACTGTGTGCAGCAGTCTGCGGAGGCTGTTGCGGCTGATGCTGGCGTTGCCGACCCAAAATCGCTTGTCAGGACTATCATGAGTGGTGCTGGACATGATAGTGTTTTCACCTCGAAGAGGGTGCCGACGAGCATGATCTTTGTACCGTGCAAGGACGGGTTGAGCCATCATCCTGAAGAGTTCTGCTCTGCGGATGATTGTGCTAGGGGCACTTCGGTGATTTTGCAGGCCGTTGTTCGGTATGACCGGAAGCGGTTCTCATCATAGGCTAATCAAGGGCGCTTTGCTTGCAAGCGCAGCAAGCACTACACTGCAACATATATAGAATACAAGTTTGTATCATGATCATGTCATTATCTAGCTATTCCATAAGAGACATAGTGAAAATAAGACAATCCTTTTTTGATTTGAGTGCGCTAGATGCAGTAATTTCTGGCCAAAGCCTACTCAAACCACACTAGCGACACCCATGAAGACCCTCGGAAGACCGGGAGGCGACATCAACACCACTTTACGAAGGGGGAGCGCCACGGCCACGGCCGAATCCACCACGGAAGCTAGGAGCGAACTCGCCGGGGGCACCACCCTCCTTGCCTTCCTCACGGCGACGGTAGCCACCCTCACGAGGAGGACGGGGACGACGCTCGCGCTCCTCACCGCCCATCATGCCACGAGGGGGAGCGTGAGAACGCTGCTGCTTGATGTGGGTGGCGGGGACAACCTCAGCGGGGAGGTGGAGCCATTCGCGGAGGTAGTCAAGACCCTAAATGTGTTGTTAGTTTTCCGCGTACTGACCTGTGCTGTGTCCTGGGGGAAAGGTGGAGCGTACCTCGGGGGTGAGGGTGTAGTAGTAGTACTGCCACGAGAACTGGGTCTTGACGTAGCCGCGGGAGTTGAGCGACTGGAGGGCCTTGATCACGTAGAGGTTCTTGGTGTCAATGTCGCCGTGCTTGGGAAGGTTGAAGTCCTTCTTGGCCACGAGTACACCCTCTATAGCAGAGTCAGTATTCATCCTGCCTTGGATAATTGCGGCCGCAATCCAATCCAATCCAATCCAGCTGTTGGTTTGTCTTGTCAAGTCGCCCCGTCGAGGGAATTCGTTCACATACCGCGGAAGAGGTACTCGTGGATCTTCTTGCGGTCTTCCTTGGGGATAAGCCTGGCATACTGTTAGTAACCGCGTCAATCCAATCCGCGTATGTTGGACTTCTACTCACATTGTCGCGAGTTCCTGTTGCTCTTCGGGGAATCGCTCTAACAACGCGCGAAGAGGTGGTTGAAATTGGATGTTGGAGTGGAGCGACGCTGCCGAGTTAAAAGTGCGGTCATTCCTCATTCGGTGGTAGCAGGGCTCAGACCCTAATCGGTACTCTGTCGATAAGATAAGTTGCATCAGGTGACCCTGTATCATGTGACTTCGAAGCTGGAGATTGCTGGACCTTATCGTGGGACTTCATGTTTCACCTCGGGCCTTGCCATCGGTTCATCAACTCCGCTCAACGACGTTTCGCCCTATCCCGAAATCAATATCCTTAAACTCAAAACAAAATCGCACTCTTCTATCCCCTATTATCGGATACTTGCGCTCCCGCGATAATCAAGATGGCGTCGCACGTTAACGTCCTTCTCTCGTCCTTCCCCGGACTATCGCTCCCCTCAACAGTTTCTTTCGCGCTCCCAGCGACTTCCACTATCTCAGACCTCTGCGAAAAAGTTTCATCATACATTCCTTCCTCAGTGCCGCTTCAATCGCTCATACTCACGACAACGAACAACAAACAACTCACCTCATCATCACGCACTGTTTCCGATCTCATCTCACCAAATGGCGACTCCAACCTTCTTCCTCTCCGTCTCAGCGTTCCCATGTGTGGTGGAAAGGGTGGTTTCGGTTCTCAACTTCGTGCCGCCGGTGGCCGCATGTCGAGCCGGCGCAAGCGCAATCAAGGCGACGATAATGGCTCTAGCCGTAACCTCGACGGTCGCCGTCTGCGGACAGTCAATGAAGCTAAGGCCCTTGCCGAGTACCTCGCCGTGAAACCGGAGATGGATAAGAAGGAAAAAGAGGAGCGCCGGAAAAGATGGGAGGCCGTTGTCGAAGCCGCAGAAAGACGGCAGGAGGAGATAAAAAATGGTGGCGGAAAACAAAAGGTTGATGGCCAGTGGATGGAGGATAAAGACGAGATGAACGAAAAGGCCAGGGAGGCGGTACTTGCGGTAATGAAGGAGGGCACTTGGACTGATAATCTGAGAGATGCTATTCTAGGCGGGTCAAGCACCAGTGCCAGTGAAGGAAGTGGGCACGAGAGTGCTTCTGCATCGGAGGACAGCGAGGAGGAGACCGAGATGAAGGATGCACCTGCGCATTCTGGCCCTCCGCACGCTATCCGGAAGTTTATAGGGTTTGATGAGGATGACGAATTCATGAGTGACTCAGAAGAGGAAGAAGTTGTGAATGATGATTCAAAGGGAAAGGGAAAGGGAAAAGCCAAGGCATAATAGCTGAATGCATGCCTTTACCTTGTTTATGATGCTTCAAGTTTAGCGCACGTTATATGACCAGCAATCCAGCAAAACTGTGTACTTAGGTTCTCAGCCTCCTTTTCCGCAGACTCCAATATCCCTATCTTTTTTAAAGCTGTCACTCCCCTGTAAATAGGTGTATTGAGCCTCAAACAATGTGATCGGCTTATCGCCTTACCGTATCAGCGATCGCCACAACTTTTTCCGGATGGCGGAGCGGACCAACAATGCTTCAAAAGAGTAGTTGGATCTCTGTCGCAAACACCTTTCTCTACCGTGAGTCTCGATCATCATGTCGTCTTCCCTCAGACGCATAAATCCAAGGGCTCTTTGGAAGGCCCCACGGCTGTATCAGCAACCGCGGTGTTTCTTCCGCGGCCAAAATGCGCCAACCCGCCTCTTGCGGCGTGACATTGTCCCCGGCCTCACTCCGCTGTCGAAGACTCAACTGCGAAACTCATCAACCAGTGCCCCCGACGTCGTGAAATCTGCAGAGCCTGTAAAGGTCACTTTACCGATATGCTGCCCAGGATGCGGTGCGTACTCGCAGACCGTTGAGCCGAACGAGCCTGGATACTACGGCAAAACGCGAAAGCAAACACGGAGGCTTCTAACGGAAGCGCAAAATGAATCTTTGGAGGAACCTGCGACCCAGGACGCGGTCTTCACTGTACGGAAAGCTATTGATAACCCGGAGCCTTTCCCTAGGGCTCGTCGTGAGTATCCCTTTCCAACCGTGCTCTGTTGCTTTCTAATAGCTTCGCTATATAGACAAGGCCGTGATCAAAGACGCAGCGGATACTGTTAGCCAGTACCTCGAGAAGACGGCCTCTCCCGTTCAAGTCTGTGACAGGTGTCACGACCTTTTACATCACAATAAAGCGTTAGCCGCTGTGTCGCCGACGATACACTCGGTTGGGGCATATCTTGACGAATCGCCGCATACACGTAACCGAATCTATCATATTATCGATGCGGCGGACTTTCCTATGTCTGTTGTAGAGGGTATACATGAGGAACTGTCGCTTCAAGAACAGCGCTCCCGGAATCGACGGTCCGCTTCGTATAAGTACAAGCATGGAAAACAATTACCAACGATATCGTTCATAGTAACGCGATCGGATCTTCTAGGCCCAACTAAGGAATTAGTCGATTCCAAGATGGACTACGTTCGCTCAATCCTTCGTGAGAAGTTGAACATCTCATCGGAGGAATACCGCATGGGAAACGTACATATGATAAGCGCTCACCGAGGCTGGTGGACTAAGAAGGTCAAAGAGGAGATGAGCGAGCACGGAGGTGGCCTCTGGATTGTGGGAAAGGCAAATGCAGGGAAAAGCAGCTTCGTGCAGGCCTGCATTCCGAAGGATTCACGGAACCTCGAAAAGATGACCGAACTCATTGCACGCCGGAGTGAAGTGTTGCCGCCTCCTGGCCTCGATGAGCAGGCTGAGCTTGATTCCGATAGCCTCCTCCCACCGGCTCCGAAGGAGGATCTCTATCCTGTTCTTCCAGTCGTGTCGTCTCTCCCTGGCACCACAGTCTCGCCCATTCGTATTCCATTTGGCCGCGGTAAAGGTGAAATCATTGACCTCCCTGGACTTGACCGTGGCGACCTAGCCAACTATGTGCTGGACGAGTATAAGCGCGATCTAATAATGACCAAGCGCGGAAAACCTGAGCGGCATACGATCAAACCCGGGCAGTCTTTGCTTATCGGCGGTGGCCTTGTA
Source organism: Aspergillus incahuasiensis (assembly GCA_003719405.1). Classification (NCBI taxonomy): domain Eukaryota; kingdom Fungi; phylum Ascomycota; class Eurotiomycetes; order Eurotiales; family Aspergillaceae; genus Aspergillus; species Aspergillus incahuasiensis. The sequence goes on along the minus strand of RHLP01000140.1, from coordinate 10,974 downwards.
CGCATTACACCTTTGGACTCTGAAACTGTTTTCCTGGCCGCAGCCTTCATTCCCATTGAAACTCACTTGACGAGGACCGATAAGGCGGTGGAAATGCAAGCTCAGGAACGCGCGTATCCGGGAACAAATATCGTCAGAGAGGGTACAGGAAAGCTCGTCAAATCCGCAGGAGTCTTCGACCTCAAGTGGGACGTAACTCGCTCCCATCTCCCAACATCCGTCGCCAAGGCCGTGACAGATCACGGAATCAAAATTCCTACCCTACCATACAAGGTGATGTCCGCTGATATCCTCATTGAGGGGTGCGGCTGGATTGAGTTCACTGCCCAGGTTCGCGCAAAGACTTCACAAAACAGCGAGGGCGATGAGTCTGCGTCGTCTTTCCCGCAACTCGAAGTATTCTCGCCTGAAGGAAAACATGTTGCAGCACGGCAACCCATCCAAAGCTGGGACTTTGTGGCGAAGAAGACTGCCGCTAAGAAAAAGGCTATTGGTACCCGTGGGCGCCGTAATGTTGGACACATGAAGCGAAAGCAGCAGGCTTAGAATATTAGTGTTCACACCTAACTCTCTTCACTCATAGTGTACCGCCGTGGACTTGTACATCAGATTAGCATAGCGAACGGTGTTTGGGATATATAATCAACTCAACAATGTACTATATTGAACGCTATACTGAATTTCTCTACTGCATGCTAAGTTCATGCTCCAGGTTTGGACGAGCAACACTCGAGCTATATATATATATTTTCTCCTAGCGAATACAAACATGGAACTTGAACATCTACTCTCAAGCCCGCGAAATACTAGAACTATCCAAGTCGATCACAATCCTTCTATTCGGAGCCGATCCATCACGCAACATATTCAGCGCATCATTCACCCCCGCCAGTCCATCCTTCCGCACAATCAGCTCCGGCGGCGCCAAAGCCCCGGTTTCAAGCAAACTCTCTAGCCACCACATAAGCCTCTCCGCAACAGACTCACATAAATGGAAGAGCTTGATCGGTACGGTGTGGTAGCGGATACGTGTGAGTCTTTCTTTTGGCATTCCCGTCATTCCGAGGAGATGTGCTTGCAGGCCTTCCGGGCTAGTGCACAGTGCTTCTTGCAATATCGCGGCAGACTCGCGTCCAACCATATCAAGGGCATACCGGAGACGTCCGCCTGTCACGCCCCGGATGATCTCAATTGCCGCGTTTTGTGTCATACCGGTCAACGAGCAGGTCCGCACCGGCCTCATACAGCAATCGTCCGTGCCGGCCAATGTCGGCTACACAGATGACTTTCAGTTCGCACTGCTTTGCGAGCTGAGTAGTGATGTATCCTGTTGCCGTAGACGCTAATAGATTGGATATTATTAGTATACGGTTACATCTGGACACCTCGTCGGTCAAGGCTGGCTGGGTCTTACCTCCCTAGACGGCAATCCACTCTCCCGGTTCCAAATGTCGTGTTTTTTCAGCCTGAAAGCATTCGTCCACAACATCTTCCGGAACCGTGTCTCTGTCAATCCCTTCTAGAATACGCGTTAGACTTGGACCCGGTGCGGCTTTTGCGCCCGAGAAATCAAGACCAAAGCAAACACCCAGTGCGAGAGCTGCAGCAACATAAGCTACTCCAACGCAGGCACCCTGGTGTGCTGAGATACTCTGTGGGATTCTTGCGGCATTATAGCGCGAGGCTATGGCATACTCCTGGAAAGCTGCTTTGCGGATGTCCCGGTAATCGGTCGAGGGCACGAGGACGAGATCGCCAATCTGGATGCGCGAGGTCTGGCAGTGTGATGATGAATTCTTGATGACGACTCCTGCTAGATCTCTTCCAAAGACCCTTGGTAGGCTGGGGATTCCGAAGTTGAAGGCACTGCCCAAATCTGGATGAGGGTTTGTCATGAGATAGATGGAGAAAACACGATACATACGGGGCTTTCCAGTCAGCGGGATTCAGGCCGACGGCGGCGACTTTGATCAGAATTTCGTCTGAGTGTGCTAGGGCCGGGGTCTCATGGTCTGTGACGAGGGTATATGCTTCTCGGACGCCGTGGAGAGAAGGGCTTTTTGTGACGGCCGGACGAGAAGTCGTTCAACATGCTTTTCCTTTTTGCCTTGGTATGCTGGTAAGTCGCTGCTCAGGAAGCGTAGGGTTTCTGGTTGAACTATGGTTGATACTGTGATAGCCATTGCGGTTGTTGTCTAATATTACCTTAGGGCTTTTCTCGAGGATAGTGGAGTCGGGTGTTCCTTATATGCTACAAATTTGCTGACATCCCGAACCTTTGTCTATGACTCCTCGCTCGTTATGCGTGTCCTACTTTGAGCTTTTCAAACAGGTCCGCCCCTGTCGCAATCCACGTTCTAGCGCACGGCGTGGTCGGAGACCCCCCCGTGAAGCAGTCCGCAACCCCTGTCTAGACGACTGAGCAACCCAAAATCACCCACAGACAGGCAAAGCTTACAGGAGGAAGGGCGCATCGGATACGCTTGTCAAAGCCCCAGTGTCCTAGCTTGCGTATGCCCCCCATGGCAGTGCTGCCGTGATCCGGCCGCGCAACCGGATGAGATCCGACAGAAACCCTTGACAGCCTTAATCAGGCGATAATCTATATGAGAGTTAGAATATGTTGACTCCTCACTGGCTGGACCACTGATAAGCATACCTTGGCCATCACAGAATAGGCGGTAGGGTACAGACTACAGCATCTAGTATACTCGTTGCAACAAAGCGAAGTCAACCATGGCAGAGCAGCAGGAAGCAGGTTTGCGCGATGGCGAAAAGAAGAAGATCATTCTGAATGTATTCGAAATGTCGACAGTTGGTCATATGTCGCCTGGACAATGAAAAGTGGGTAGAGGGTGCAATCTGTAATTTGACTTATGCTAACCTGCTGCTTTCGCTAACCAAGACCCCGAGGATCGTTCTCCCACGAAGTGTACGCTTGAGTATTGGACCAATCTAGCCCAAACCCTGGAACGGGGAGGAATAACCGCGCTGTTTCTCGCGGTTACGTACGTTGACCACGACACGTACGAAGGCTCGATTGACAACTGTATCCGGCGTGCGGCGCAATGGCCTATGACTGACCCTTCGATTGTGGGTAGCCCAAATTATTCAAGTATCATAGTCTACATGCTGACTCGCTTCTGTTCAGCCTATCTCAGCCATGGCAGCTGTGACGAGGAATCTAGCATTCGCGATCACGGCCTCTACTTCTTTCGAGCCCCCCTTTCTTCTCGCGAAACGACTGTCAACCCTAGACCATTTGACCAAGGGACGTATAGGCTGGAATATTGTTACAGGCTGGAAGAAGGGCGTATTCAAGGCGATTGGACTGGATGAGCCCCCAGACCATGACCGCCGGTATGCCCAGGCTGATGAATATGTTCGTGTCCTGTATAAGTAAGTGTGCAACAAACAACTCCCAGTTTTGCTACGGACTCTGACCATAGTAGGCTTTGGGAAGGCTCTTGGGCAGAAGACGCCATAGTCCGAGATGTAGCCAACGATGTCTTCACAGACCCAGCCAAAGTCCGAACGATCAAACACGACGGCGAATTCTACCATCTCGAGAGCAAGCATATTGTTGACCCTAGTCCACAGCGGACGCCGCTCCTTTTTCAAACGGGCGCCTCACCGTATGTATTCATCGTTAGTAAACAATGCGCTTTCTTCGCTAACTCCAACAGTGCCTGGTCCCGATTCGGAGCCACCCACGCCGAAGGAATCTTTGTCTCGGCACATGGCCCCTCAGTGCTCGCTTCTCGCGTCGCTAAGATCCGTGAGATGGCAAAAGCAGCCGGGCGAAACCCTGCCTCCATCAAGTTCTTCGCCAGCATCACACCATTCATTGGCCGCACCGGGGAAGAAGCGCAAGCCAAGTACGAGCGCGCAAGGAAATACGCCTCTGCAATAGGTGGCCTAGTTCTCTTCTCCGGCTGGACTGGCATTGACCTCTCCAAGGTGCCGCTGGACGAGGAAATCGATCCAGAGAAGCATTCTCTCGAGGCGCACAAGGTTACCTCTGTTGCGGAGATGCTCACCGCGAGAACACCAGATCTACCCAAGCTGACACCCCGGATTGTTGGGGAGATGGCGTCGATTGGCGGGCTGGGTCCTGTGGCTATTGGTAAACCGGAGCAGGTTGCGGATGTGATGCAGGAGTGGGTTGATCTTGCTGATGTTGACGGGTTTAATGTGGCGTATGTGACTAGGCCCGGGACGTTCGAAGATGTCGTTGATCTGCTTGTGCCTGAGTTGAAGAGGAGGGGCCTGTATGCATCCGAACCTGATGCAGCTGGAATCACGGTGAGGGAGAAGTTCTATGGTAAGGGGCAGAGTCGGCTTCGTGCGGATCATGTTCGGAGTGCGTATAAGTATGATGTCTATAAGGAATAGGTAGCTTTAGTTCTTGCTGATTGCTAGCCACCAAATTGTGTGCACTTTTAAAAGCCTCGATGTTGCAAGTATTCTTGTAATGAGTGCATGAAATAACAGTATCCATGATATAAGAGTGCATCCGATTAGAAGGATACAGAGTCGGCGCTTTCCGAGGTAGCTGCGAGGACCATGTCCCATTCGAATGTTTTGCTAGAAGTTGCTTCCCGTACCAACACCAACTCATTGCATGGTCCAACAGTCACAAATGCACACTGTTTTCATTATACTTTCCTCGAACCGGTCTTCACTTCAGGCTACACGAACAAGAGACCTAGCCTTCCCTCAATTCTCAATATCCTGTTATTTTTTGCTCTACTGTGTCTTCCTTCTACCTGACTTGTTTGTCTAGGACCATCCTTGAACACCGGACCCCGGCCCGTGAGCCTAGACTGGATCAGGGCAAGGATGAGGAGAAGCCATCGCTGTTCTATCGCTGCCGAGGATGATAACACGGCCGTTCATTGTATACGTTGAGGGCTGGCAACATAGGGATTCCTGCAACTTGAGAGGATGATAACAGCGTCTATGATACTGATGCTGATAGCCTACCAAACCCGAGATCCGTCCCCCTAGAACGTCACCCTCGAGCCATTTTAAAACGATCCCCTCTGTCTCCGCTATGGACCATCTGCCACCACATATACGACGATATTTCGTTCTCGTGACAATGGCCGGCAATAAGATTGACTCTAAAGTCGCCAAGTCCGAAGCAGAAGAAAAAGGTTAAGCCAGAAATACTCTAACCTGGACGGCCGAAGACGAGCGCCCTCTCCGTTGGAAAATCGACTTGCGCGTCTTCCTTGTTTTCATCGTCCTCTTCGTCCTCAACTTCATCGACCGCAACAACTTCGCTAATGCACGTCTCAAGGGTCTTGAAGAGGACCTCCGCCTGACCGATGTTCAATATCAGACATGCATCTCTATCTTGTTAGTCGGATACATTGCCTTCCAGATCCCTTCAAACATGCTTCTCAACACCCTCCGTCGACCTAGCTGGTATCTCTGCACCGCCGCGGCTCTCTGGGGTGCTATATCAGCGGCAACAGCCGGAGTACACAATGCCACGGGTGCGATCCTTTGTCGGTTCTTCCTGGGATGTGCCGAGTCGGCGCTATTCCCGGGAAGTATCTATTTCCTGTCAAGGTGGTATACCAGAAGGGAAATGCAGTTAAGGGTAACCCTGCTCAATGTCGGAAACCTCGTTGCACAGGCTTTCTGGGGTCTGACCGCCGCTGGAATATTGGGTAGGATGGAGGGCACCGCTGGGATCAGGGCTTGGAGATGGCTGCCCATCCTTGAAGGTGTAATCACTGTTGCCTGTGCGATTATTGCGGGCTTTATTTTGCATGATTATCCATCTATAAATGGGTGGCTGTCGGCAAGGGAAAAGCAGATTGCGCAGCATAGGCTCGACCTTGATGTCGGGGCTGATACGAGCCCCGAGAAGCCAACCCTAGGTGATGCCCTGACGGGGCTGAAGCAGGCTGTTGTTGACCCTAAAGTTTGGCTGCTGGAAGTATCATATCATTGCACTATCAAGGGCTTATGCGTACGTTTTGCCCTTGTCCTTCTTGTCAAAGCTTTTCATGTGCAGTCCGCTGACCGTGCTCAGTTCAGCTACTTCTTCCCAACAATAACCCAGTCGCTAGGATACGGCACAACAACCACGCTCCTACTCACCGCGCCACCCTGGATTTGGGCTGTGCTGATTGCCCTTCCTAATGCATGGCACGCCGACCGAACGGGCGAGCGATTCTTCCACTACCTTGGGCCGGCAGCTGCCTGTATTGTCGGATACATCATCGCGATGCGACGCGGTCCACTGCACCGCGTTACTTGTCCATGTTTTTGATGACCAGTATGCTTGATCTTTCCTTTAGGCTAACTGCACATTCAGCTAATATATCTTCCGTGCAGCCGGATACGCCTCGGGCTTAGTGATGCTCGCCTGGATCAGCAGCACGATTCCGCGCCCCCCAGCCAAGCGCGCGGCAGCCATAGGCATAATCAATGCGATGGGTAATATAGGAAGTATTCCTGGCTCTTATATATTTCCCTCAAAGTATGGGCCGCTCTATGTGACGTCGTTTGGTGCGGAGCTGGCAATTCTGGCGACGGGGTGCGGATGTGCCCTAACTCTCAGAACTTATCTCAGGTACTTGAATAAGAAGATGGATAGGAGTACGGAGGGGGGCGAGAATTATGGAGAGGGCGAGTCTGTGGATGGAACGCCATTTCGGTATTTATGCTGAGGAAGCCGTATATAAGTGTAGCCATTTATTGCATGAGCAAGTCCCTGTACGTCAGGATTGAGAAGAGTTTCTGATAGCTTGCCATCTATCTCAGCCTTTCGGACGACTATAGAATTGTATTTTAGTTGTCAAGATAAGAACAACCGGAGACAAGATAGCCTCGGGCTTTCTCCATTGATTAAGAATAAGAAGGAATGCATTGCCCCAACATGGCTGGACTAAATTAGTCCAGTTCTTATCACCCCCTCCCTATCTTCTCCAACTTTCTACCTGCATCGATAACTGTCTCGTCATGAAGCAAAAGGACATGGGTAGCTCGGGTCGCATCTGGAAGGCTTGTCTAACATGCCGCAGGAAAAAGGTACTTCTTTCAGCATGCATCCAACTACATCTGCACCATCTAACACCAACAGATCAAATGCGACGGCGAAGACCCTTGCCACAACTGCCAATCCCGCGAGCAAATCTGCGAATCTCAGGACAGCAATGACAATGATTCCTCTAGCCGGCGGTAATTCCTTCTTGCTCTTTCTGCTTTACCCTGCCTGATCCGAGTTTCAATAGGTATGCTGCCAACACATGGACAACCTATGCGAACGTCTCGAGGGTCTAGCCAAGACTCTGTCCGACCGCATTGCCACGGCACAGCGAGAGTTGAATTCAGCTCAGTCTTCGGCTTCGATAGCGAATACGACCCTCCCAGTACACCATCGAGAGGAGCCGACTGCTCTGTCTCACCTGGACACGGTCGTTGACCTCCCGGATATCAACGAGATACCAGATCGGTCACCGGGGTTTAGTCTGCGTGCTGTTTCCGAGTCTTCAAGGAAGATTCAAGGACATGATACCCAGACGCATCCGGCGCCCCTTGATGCGGGGGGTCATATGGTAGCGGATTTATATGGGCGGCTTAGGTGCGTGTTTCGTGATACCATTATAGGGATCCTCCTGACGAGCTTATGCGTGGACAGGTATATTGGGGGCGCAACGAACAAGATGATGATTGAAGCCGTGCAAAGTCTCTCTCCAGGCGGCACTTCCAAGCCAGTTACCTCGACAGACAACAGAAACAACGACATCAGTCTGCCCTTTTTCATCCAGGGTCAGGTCTGGCCAGAACTGCCCTATCTCCCGCAACCGCAAGATCTCAGCCGGCCACCACAATACATCGCAGACCTCCTGGTGGGTATATACTTTGACCAACTACACTATACATTCCCGATCTTGTACAAACCAGATTTCATGCGCCGATACCACCTCATGAATACGACGACCAGTACCAGCGCTAAGCGGGATACCACCGTCGGTCATGGATTCCTGTCAGTATTCTTTGCAGTTTGCGCGTGTGCCACGAGTTTGTTGCCTAGGGCTCCCGGATCCTCTTGCCTCCCCGGGATCGAGTACTACCAGAAAGCCCTCCTTTTACACTTTGCTTCATCTGGCGAAGTCTTCCTGGAGCAGGTGCAGTGCTTAGGGTTATTGTCCCTTTGTTCGGCTGGGTGGAATACGCTATCACAAAGTTGGAGATTTGCAGGGCAGGCTGTCCGGCTTGCGCAGGATCTGGGACTGCATGTTTCTGGTTTAGTACGTTGTCAAATATTGTTCTGGAAGTCAGTGGTGTACTAATCCGAGTAGAAAGGGCTCGCTCTGGGCACGCCGAATGCTATTGAGTATGTTGAGGCACAGGTTGCAAGGTGCACATGGTGGAGTGTTTTCACCCTTGACTGGTACGCTCTTTCTTCACACCAGCTCTTCCTGCTGCTAACTCGTGGCTTAAGTCTGATGTCCACCTGCCTCGGGCGCCCAATGGCCACCGACTAAGCAGACTGCTGCTGCGACCTCCCATTTGACATCTCAAACGAAGACCTCGAGCACGGCATCCCGCCACCATCCACACTTCAGGGCCATTTGCCCTCATCCTCCCCCCCATGACAGGCTTTCTGGAACTTACTCGTCTGTGCCGTATTGCTGCACGCGTGCATAGATTCTACAGCTCCAACCAAATTTGAGGCCGTGACTCGGCGCTTACAGAAAACTGGAGTACCCTCCTCCCCACACTTGATGGCTTTGTCCGCGAACTAGATGAGTGGTTGCAGGAGCTACCGAACGAAATCCGGTTCAGTGCAAACCTGATACAGAGTGGACCGAATCTAATGATGCGCGTTATCGTTTTTATCTTACATTTAGGCATGATTATGAACCTCTATTGGTATGTGCTACCCGCCCGCCTAGTCCTAAACCTGGCACTTAAAGTTGATCTTATTCTGTGTATACAGCCCCCTTGCAGCACACTACTCCCCAACTATAACATCCCCTTCTTTCCTCCATACCCTTTCCCCAACACTCACAAATCCCTTAGCCGAGTGTATTAATGCCGCCAGGAGCTGTATCTAAGCCGCCGAGCTCATTTGCGAGCGCGTTCCACCGTCCTACTACCTGCTTAGCATGGCGGATGATGAGAAGTCCCCTGCCTTGCTTCCGGATGTGAAGAACGTGTTGACGTTACTTGGTGACCTTGAGGTGATCTGGCCGGGTGCGAGTCGGAGCTGATTAATTCTTGATTGATTGTTGCAGAGCCCGCAGTCACCTGCGAGGAAGAATACAAATCAAAAGTTTGGGGGTGGGGATAAAGGAGAGCCAGCAGCCGATATCTATGGTAGTGCTGGGTGGTTCCCGTCGTTGCCAGTACTCGATGAGTTGCTGTGGGAGCAGTTTCTGGACTCCAGCGAGGTGTTTTTAGGGGTAAACAACTTCCCTAATTGACCTCACCGGTAAGGAAGTAGGAATATAGTAGGAACTCTGAAGCAAGTTTTGTTACTCTATCGAAAGCATGTTAGTATATACAGCCTCATGATCATTATAGATTACTCTCCTACCACGTATCGCGTTCTACTCCTGATTCATAATAACAATCTTAATACCACTCCTCTCAAACTGCGCCTGGAACGCATCTTGTGCCCTTGTCAGCGGGAAAGTCTCCGTAATCAGCGGCTTCAAGTCCACCCTCTTGCTCTGCACAAGCTCAATCGCCTCTTCATAACAACCAGGCGTGAACCGCACCGTTCCCTTGAGGGACAACTCATTAGCTGTCAACAGGAAAAGCGGCAAACTGGTCAGTTGCTTCCGCAGACCGGCCTGAATACATGTCCCTCCCGGCTTCAGTATCGTAAGCGCCATTTGCGCGGACGACTCGGCGCCGCTGGCTTCAATCGAGATGTCGAGTCCGTGACCGAGGCTGTGGGTTTTAAAGACGCGGAGTATAAAGTCTGAAGCGAACTTTAGGGGCTCCACGTTGTCGATGTTTCTCGGTGAGAGGATAGAAATAGTCGCGCCGTAGGCGAGCGCGAAGTCAAGACGCGACTGCTCGATGTCAAAAACCACGATCTTGCGGACGCCGTACGCCTTTGCGATGGCTATTACGAGGAGGCCTAGAGGGCCACAGCCGCTTTGCAATTGTTTAGCGTTTATCACTATCAAAGGAACATATGGTGGAAGCAGGGGCAGGGGGTATGTCATACAATATAGCCACCGTCTTACTCGCACTCAACGCCGCGCGTATAGCCAGCTGCACGGCAATCGCAAGAGGCTGGATAGCGCCGGCCTCTTCCCAGGATATGCCCTCGGGAATTGGAATCGCCATGTGCGCCTTGCAGGTGAAGTACTGCTGCAGCGTGCCGTCTGTAGGGTCGAGGCCGCAGTATTTGAGATCCGCGCAGGTGTTTGGGTTGCCGCGCAGGCAGAACTCGCAGCTGCATCTGGTTCGTTAGCCAATGCGTTCTTTGCTCCATCTATATACTAAGGGAGGTAGGTATAAGAGACAACAGGATCTGATCGGGCAGTAGACGGGACATACGTAGTACAGGCAAACCCCGGCTCAACAGCAACACGCTGCCCAACATGCCGGTCCTTGACATCAGAGCCGACTTCCGCTATCACGCCGGCGGACTCGTGGCCCAAAATCAGCTGTTTTGAGACATTCGGGTTGTTCTAGTTGTGGGCGTCGGAGCCGCAGATTCCTGTTGAGAGTATCTGCACGACGACGTCGTTGGGTCCGGGGGGTATGACGGGGCGCTCTTGGATGGCGAGGGTGCGGTGCGAGACCCAGACGGCGGCGCGGTTGGCGGGCATCTTATTTCAACTGGCTAGGGAGGGTAGAGATTGATGTGACCAGGCCGGGGTCGAAGCATGGTGTTTGTCTTATCGTCCGCGGCGCACCGGGTCTCGGGCCGGAGCGTTGATTAGGGTTAATGTAGCTATCTCCAACTCCAACTCCAACTCCAACTCC